>CM045919.1:1350192-1555074 GCA_025169955.1 Salix arbutifolia | reverse complement strand
TCAATGCACTTACCAATTGATTCCATTGAGGCAACTGGTCAATCAATGAGCATTGATCTCTTATGGTGCCTATACTTGATCTGTCAGCCGCCATTGTTTCACAATCAGCCTCTTCACTTGTAACCTCATTATGCTTTTATTCACCACCCCTGAGAAAAAAAACATGGGGTAGAAGGAACTTGTGAGTCTTGAATCAGCCTTACGTATTCTATTCATTACTAGCACCGAAATCTCACTTGCTTTACTATATGCCCGTCCTCGTCCATTGTGCTACAGAACAGTGAATATCTAATGTCCTATTACAAGAGTGCAACGATATTGAATGGCTCTAAAGATTAAGTGAATGGATTGAGCCATAGAACTTCCACAAATCTGCCAAAATTCCCAGAAAGAAAAGGCAGTGACAAAAAGGGAAGAAGATTTCACGTGTCATTAATACTGTAGCTAAGCGTTTCACGTTCTATAGACAAAACTACTGCCTAGATATAATTGGTAACAGTAGATAAGGCATGCCCAGGAGTCCTCAAAAACGAACTCTCATTAGAGTTAAGATGTTCTAGATTGTAACTTGGCTATTCTTTTTCCTAGTATATGAAATGTTGCAACTTAACTTAGATTTCCTCATGATTGCTTGCATCAGAAATGTTACTCTTTAGAATTTACAGCTATCTGAAAATGCAAAAATAGTAATAGCACAGGCAATAAAGAAAATGATAATCACTTACAAAGTATTCTTTCTGGTACTCTGCGTAGAGTCCTCTCTCCAAAAGAAGCACTCTTTTCTTAATGAACTCTACCTGTCGTCTCTGCATATCTCTAAAATGAAATAAGATAGATGAATCTTGATATATTGGTGCTTGATTTGCAACATCAGCTGTTCCTTGAGCAACATCAGCTGCTACATCATTTCCAGTACCATTTGCTTGAGCCTGGGTGCTATCCATGTTAGAAGTAGAACCATTTTGTGCTTGGGAAGCAGCTTGTCCAAGGACAGGTAGTCTTATAAAAGGTAGATTCAACTCTTTACAAATGATTTCTTGGACCCTTAAGTCCTTGTCATCAACAATAGCTTGCCATCTTCCATACCCATGCCTAGAATTTTAAAATCAATCATGAGCAAAAACGATCTTCATAAATGAGATAAGAATATATTAAGCATGCAAATCTGGTTCAAATAATAGAGAAAAAACACTTGTGTTTCAACTTAGTGAAGCATCTTTGCATTCATTCCCAACACTACGTGGTACCCAGCACATGAGGTGCTGGAACTCAGGTGAGTATACCTACTTTCGGAGGAATGGGTTTTTTTTGGCACATTGTTTATAGATTGGGCAGCTTTATTTTTATATACCTATCATTAGTGAAGCATATTGCGATATTGAAGCATATTTCTATAAATCCATACAAATGTAAGGATCAAATTACACCAGATGTATAGCCGCCTAAGCTCTTTCCCATGCCGGATATGCACCAAACATTCATATTTTGTTTATAATTTGATAGTTCTGATGGAGGGTTTTTTGAATATTTAACTTTCAACCTCCTCTTTATATAAGAGAAGTATGGATGCAAATCAGGCTGTATCTCAAGCGCCTAAAATCCTCGGCATCACTCTCCTCAAGGTCAAGTTTATTGAAGATGAGTAGCAGTGTATCTTATGCATATGATTGGATTTTATTATTCTTTTCCAAATATCCAATTTATATTTCCATAAGCATAATGTATAGCTATACATCAAATATTTAATTCCAAGATCTGGACAGGATGGGCAGCACATAAACACCAATCAACTTGACGTTTGATGAGAATGGTGAGGGAACACTGCTAAAAGTGGGTAAGGCATTATCTAAGATGCAATCTGTTAGCTATCACAAACACTCATATTGAGAATGAATACTAATTCATACAACCACTGAAGCAATGTTCCAAGCATAATATTCTAGCAAGAAATCCTTAAAACCCCAATGGTGAATCCCGGTAATAATTGTTGGATCTTAATGAGACATAGGAAAGTTGCATTCTTAACATATTGAAGACTACTCTGGCAAGACCAACCATTTCAAAAACATATTCAACTGACTTGAGCACATTTGATCAAATTTATTCTGAAACATGCAAGGCAACTAGAGTACAAGTGGAAGTCCTAAAATGGGCTGGACAATGTTCAGCCTATCCCTAGTCAAATCTTTAATTTGTATAAAGAATTTAAGTCCTAGTGTGCACACACTCACATACATTGGGAGATAGAGCACTTAAGAGACAACCAAACTCAATCCAAATTAACAAAGCCTCAGCACAAAACTAGTTGAGTAGCTATTTAGAGGCATGTAAAGAAAAATACAAAAATATGCTACATATAAAAATTAAAACAGATAAAAGTGATGTGATAGACGGTAATGAGAAGGCATACTTCAAAACCGCATGAAGTAACAATGAATCATGCTCTTCTTTCCAAAATTTTCCACTCTTCAGGCCTGGGTAGCGCAGCATAATGCCATCTGTGTAAAGGGGGCTGCCTGGGTTCTCTGACGCAAACCTTGCCTATCATTCCCAAAAACATTGAATAATTGAATCATTTGACTGATGGAAGTAACATGCTTAGGTGTATTCCGTTGTTCTTATCTTAGCACGTGCATAAGAAAAGCAAACACAAGGAATGCACTCATGTCATGCCTTTTCTGCTTTGAGCACCTTTGAAAAGAATACAAGGGGAATTTTAAGCCAAGAATTTCAACTTGCAGACTCACCTTATCCCTTATCAAAAGCAGGACAGCAATCCTAATAAGTACATCTTGTATTCTAAGACCCTCTTTAGGAACACCATCTACAATCAAGATCATGGATGGTGAACAAAACAAACATAGCATATTTACAGCACAAAAAAGTACACAAAATAAAAGCCTCTATGAAGATCAATCACCTGAAAAATTAGGTGAGTCCGATAGATCTTCCGCTATGTGCGTCAAGAATAATCTTCCATAACTGAAATCAAGGGTGAAAATACCATTCATGAACACACAATAAACATGGACATAAAGTATTAAAGTTGGCCCATAAATAACAACAATAATAATACAATTGTTAGAACTCTTTTAGTACTTGCAAATAAGGAAAAAAATATGGATTGACAAGATCGATCTCTAAAATGCATATATAGTAATATAGCAAACTCTTGAGCTTCTTTGATTTGCATGGATAGAAGAAAATATATACTTGATAGTTTCTAAAAAAAATCTCCTCTTTTTTCCTTGAAACCAAACAAGTGGATCTTCTAGCAACTAATAGTGCACGCATACAAATGTCATCCAATCGAATCCAAAAAAATAAAATGCAAAAGAATGCAAGATCTGTCATGTGGCAAGGATGATGCTATTATTAAAGTTTTAGAACATTAGATTGCTATAAATCCCTAGCACATAATTAATCAATAAAAGGTGAAGCTGATGTTCAATACTTCTCTACTTCTTCATATGTCTTCTGTTTCAAACGAGGGGCAAACTCCTTCCAGTCATAGTCTCCGGCCCCAAACCTGCAATATAAAATTTATGTGGAAAAGCCAGTGCAGAAGAATTTTAAAAAATTCATAACCCCAGGAGCAAAATTCTTTTCTTAAGGTAGAAATTAACCTCATCAAAATTTGTACGAATGCAGCCCTCTGATTTTGATTAAAACCCAATACTCTGAATGATCTACCTTCCCCTTCCATCAGAGGAATTGGCTCCATATTATCCACTGCAAACAAATCAGTATAACATCAATTTCTTATCACTGAATCAATAGAAACAAACCCGGAAGGGAAAAAAACACTACCTCGACCCTTCTTCTTATAAGGTCTTTTTCCTGTCTGAATCCCAGATGAAGTTGTCTCACCATCAGTCAGCTCAGCTTCATAATTATCATCTTCGACATCAGAGCTTACATCTTCTAGACCAGCAAGGTCATCTTCTTCAACAGAGACCATCTGAATCAGTTTAAAACAAGCTAGTTAATCTCATTTCCAGAGTCTCAAAAATAAAAGTGCTATGTACTATTCAAAGATGCCAAAACATATGAACTAGTTAACATGTTTAAGACTAAAAACACTTCCTTATCAAAATTTGCCACAGAAGGTCAAAATAACAAATCACTTTAAGTTGTCATCTTCAAAAGAAGAACTATCTTACAGCCTAATTGGAAAATAAGATATGGGGTTGATGTCAACTCAGTTCTATTACAAAACTTAATTCTAGTGCTTGGGAAACTGGATTTGATAAAACATTTAATTCTACACCCTAATAACATCTGGGTTCTGACCCAACAGAATCAGATTTTGAATGGATGGGTCCCACACCAGGCCACGGTTATATTTCCTTCAAAAAGAGTCTTTTTTGCAATTTCTCTTATGCCCTTCGCTGTTAATGGGAAAAAAAAAGAAAGAAAAAGGAAACATGCAAATAGGAAATCTTGAACTACCACTTAAAGACAAAAGTCACTTGAATAAAATTCAATTCCACCTGAACAAAAATTTACACCAAACACATGCTTTACTATTAATAGATTTGAATTTAGTTTTTAACCAAATTGGTTCCAAACTGGCTGTAAATGAAACATACAGTCTCATGCCAAGTAAATTTAAATCCTCGATGATAACAAGCAAATGCGCTTTCCAAAATATGGTAGAAAGAGAATACAACAATACCTGCTTACGGCTTCTCTTTCCTTTTCCCAAAGCATTAGACTCGTCGATTTTTTGCACTTCATAACTGCCTTTTAGCAACTCTTCCCAATAGTTTGTTCTTTCAGAATTGCTTACAGTAGATTTAGTTTCCATGACTGCCTTTTGAGCTTCCCTCTCTGCTGCAGCCTCTGCTTTGTCAATATACTCAAAATTTGCAACCTAAAACACACAAAAAATGTTTTCCAATCAGAAACAATTCAGATACTTGTAAATCAGGAATCAGAAAGAACATAACACAGGAATATAGAGCCTGCTAAGTTTTATGAATAACTTATAATAACAATTACAGATACAATCTTCAATATAATATACTTACACTGTAACTATTTTAGATTTGGCTGAGTACTCGAACAATAAAAGGCACATGACACAAGCACTGTATTTGGGAATCACTATACTCCTGATCAAGAGCACAGATGGTGGGTCGATTTGCAACTTCACCTATGACATACTAGAGATGAATTTCAAATGGTGGGTCGATTTGCATTGGCATCATCATTTAGAGAGAGAATCTAGGAAAGATAGGATCTTCCACAAGGATCTAATTCTTATGCAGCCCCATTGTACCAAAAGACCTTTGCTCTCAGAGATATACCAAAATTTCTTAAATGAAACCAAAACGTTCACAATATTCCTCTTGTATAATATCTATGTATATAAGAAAAAACATTATCAAAACCTGCAGTCTTAGAAGACAAAACCCCATGGAAATAATTTGCACAGTCAAGAGCACTCCCAACACAGTTCAGCCCTTGCTCCCAAAGGAACACCAAACTTCCTAAAAGTCTTGTGATAAAACTCTTAAAAAATGCAATGCAGTTTTGAAATTGAAACTCAATTCATTTGAAATCCACTAACCCCCAAGACCTAATTACGATTTTGACCACAGTACGACAACTCCAGACACAGTGGGTTGGGGTTCTTCATCTATATTGAAAGAAAGAAACAGGTCATAAATGTTTAACATGGGTTTAGATTTTATTTAATGACTACAATTCCAATTATTCATACAATTTGGCAAGTGTTTAAACAGAAAGACAGCGTATATGCTAAGAATAGGCCTATGATAAGTATCACAGATATAACCCAAACAGAACATCTGCAGAAAGGGAAATCATAAACAATGTATTTTCTAGACCATGATTTTAATATTAATTGGCACTGGTCATTATAAGCATATCATAAGCTTTTCTTTGTTCTTTCTGATGCTTGGTGCAGAGGCACCCCAGGCCCTTTGAGCATTCAGTGAGACCAAAAATCATGTAACTGACAGGTGGAACAACCAAGAAACAACCACTAAAATTCCTAGGGGTTGGCCACCATGGGTCATGGTGAGTTCAACTCTATAGTAACAGAAAATGTACTTAGAACGAGTTTGGTTCATGTCTCAAGAAACAGTATTCACAAGAGAACGCGCTAAATTTACTTATCAAGCTCAACATGGAATAAGACTTGAAATTGTAGAATTCTAAATCACAACACTAATGAATGTGAGGCAAGTGTGTGAAGAGTCCAACAATCATGGTTGCGTAACTAGAAAGGATGACTAGGTGAATGCTGGAAAACATAAAGATGATGAAAAGGCATCCAGAGAAGCTACATGAACCAATATTGGAAACTTCTCTGTAGGCAATGTAATCTGGATAGCGGATGTTAACCAATCTGCCTACATTAGCTAAGACTAGTAAAAAACAATGTGAGATGTGGTGAGGAAGATAAAACATGTGATGCAAAACTTTCTTCCCTTGCATTATGCGTCCATCACACGGAATAGGCTAGTCCACAGTTTTTCTTCCAACAGGCAATCATAGTTTTCATCTTTCAATGTCATCAGAAGTGTGACATAATGTGTGGAATAAAAACATCTAGTCTCCATGGGAAAGGAAAAACAATTGCTAAATAGAGCAGGCTTATTCTATGGCTGTTACAGTGGAAGATCAAGTACTATAGAAAATCACCAAAAAGGCACCTCAATAGATAACAGAAAAAGACATTATAGTATTAAAAAGAAAAAACCTTAAACGCCTTTAAAAATCCATCTTCCTCTTCATCATCTAATGATGTTTCTTCATCTCCAATTTGTTCACGGTCAAGTAATCTATTGAAGAAACAACATAGACTCAACTTTTAGCAAACAATTAAACTTATAAAACACCAAGATACAAGCAGTCAAAAGTGTTTACTGATGTATAGCAGCATCATCATAGTGAATTTGACGTGATTTTCCTGCTTCATCATTCTCATCAGCAAAAAGCTCCTTTGAACCATATCTTATGATGTCATCCAGCTCCTCCTAAAATAAATCAAAATCTTTTCAGTTCTTTCTTCAAATTTTAAACCCACTCAGCTACTATCTTTTTTCACAATATGAACACATATTTCTACAACTATCTTGTTTTAACTGCCCAACTAATATGCCTACATAAAGGATCTTGCATGGATCAGTACACCATAAACACAATAACCAGCATTTTCTAAAGAAGCCAAGAAAACGAAAAAGAAAATCTACTGATGAGTATGCAGTGCTCTCAGTATAAGTTCAGCATAGATCATATCTGTTTAGTTTTTGCCCCTAAATCATACTACGATATTAATAATAGTTAAATTGTGACATCTCTGATCAGAAACTAATCATAACTTTCATTTAATTTAGCCCACACAAGCTGCACGAGTCCCAACTGCTACACGTACAACCAAAGGCCCTGACTAATGAAAAGATTATTACCTGGTTAATATTTTGTGCCTTCAGCCTCCCAACAACAAGGTGCTCTAAAACCATTTTCTTCTTGGTCATCTGCATCATCCGTTCCTCAATAGTTCCTCGGGTTATGAGCCTATAAATCATTACCTGAAAAACCAAAACAACACTTCAGTGTAAAACAAACAAACAAAGAACAACAACAGAAGTTATCGTTGACAACTTGAGAATAAATTTTAACCTTGTTGGTTTGCCCAAGTCGATGTGCCCTAGCCATTGCTTGAAGATCAGCATGGGGATTCCAATCACTGAAAAGCCAAGAATAATATGTCCAGTGAATTGAAACCAAAAACACAGAAAATCATCACAATCCTACAGAAAAAAATTGCAAATCTCTTTGGAGTTTCAAAATCCCCAGCACTGGAAAAGCAAAGTGATCTTTTAAAAACATAGCCATTAGAGATGTCAGTAAATTTAAATTAGCACAGTGATAGTGTTAAATTTTGACTTAGTCAAGTTATAAAATTCAAAAAACACTAAAATACAGTCACGTTATATTTTATTACCATCATACCACCCTTCAGCCACATAACCACTACTCTACTGACATTTCCATGGCACGGGCTTTCTCATTATCACTTGAAAAGGGAATACCAAAGCAGAAAATGAAAACACTCAACCTATCATATATAATAACTGTATCAGCAGTTGCAAGATTTATTCCCAGTCCTCCAGCTCTAGTTGAGAGAAGAAAGCAAAATCTTGAAGAATTTTTGGCATTAAATCGATCTATGCGTACTTGTCTCTCAGCTCCACCAACCTTTCCATCTATCCGTTCATATGTCCATTTCTGACCACAAAAAGAAAATAAATGATAAAATACTGGATCAAATTAGTGTATATCTGAACAACCTATCACTGCAGCAGTCAAATACAGATAAAGGATGGATCATAATAAGAAGATGCCGATACCTTATGAGTGCAGTAATCTTCCAGTAGGTCCAGCATGTGTTGAAATTGTGAGTAAATGAGAACTCTATGTCCGTGTTCTTTAAGTCTCACCATCATTTTGTCCAACAGTTGCAATTTCCCAGAAGTTTCCACAAGCTGCCTGCCACATAATAAAACAAGAACAAGAAGCACAAAATAAATCAGTAAATAATCTAAAGTACTTCGAAAAGAGTCTTTATACACAATGAAACAACGGAGAACAGAACAACAAGCATAGGAAGCCAAAACTGAAATGAAACATCAGAAGAACAATCCACTGCCTCTCAAGCAAAGAACACACGGACTGAGAATAGGCAAAGAAGATGAAAATATAAGAAGATAGGAATGTCTTATCATAATCCCAAGGTACCACATGCATAACTGGACACATACATGTGTGAATTCAATTGCACAAACACCAAAGAACAAATACATAAAATTAAACCAAGTACTTGAAAGATTCATTGGTGTCTTCTATATCTGGTTCCACTCCTTCTAACATATAAGGATGACAACAGAGTTTGCGCAATTCCATAACCACGTTGATAAGAGAAATCTGGTCAAGGAAGATCCAGGGAAAATAACATGTTAGGTTGAAATACACTAAAGTAATTAAAGTATCTTTATTTCTCTACAATAATAAATTGCACCTGTGCACCGCCATGTCGAGTTAGGATTTGATAGTTACGGGTCAGAATGGCCTTGTAATATTCCTTCTGCTTACTACTTAGTTCAACACGTAGAATAAGTTCCTTCTTTGGAGGTAGCTCCTTCATGACATCCTTCTTCACCCCTATAAGAGCATCACAAATTTGCATCCACATTCTCAGCAATACTAAAATTTTACAGAAAAGGGGATGAAAACCATCTTTTGGTACAGAAACCATAGCTGCAACAGGCCACAAAAGAGAAAGCAAGAGAGAGAGCTCTTAAAATTGCATATTTAACAATTTTGTCATATAAAATAGATAATGGATCAAATAAAATAGCTAAACTTGTCATAATATTTCTATTAAAAGAAAAGTTTTTCCTAAGATCCTGTATTGATTACTTTTACATTTGTGTTCCTTTTCTTGCAAAAGGAAACAGGGTGAAACCATAAGTGATTCAGAACATGGGACAAAACAAATAAAAAAAGAAGAAAAAGTGAGGGTACGAGCAAAAAGCAAATCGACTCCGTAAACCCAACCCCTCAAAAGAAAAGTGGAAAAATTTATTGCTTCAATTGCAGAGGAAAAACAAAAACCAAGTAGCGTTAATGTGCTGACAAGTGATGAAAGAAGTGAGCGAAGACTACCAGGGGGCATGTTTTTCAGATGGTTTTCAGTGTTATGAATAACAATCTTTATATTTGTTCAAGATGAGAAAACTCCAAAAAGAACTGTTTGACAAAGTAAGAACCTCAAGAGAAATCAAATGCTTAAACATAACTATGGAGGCATCCACAAATAGTCTGATATCACTTCAATTGGGACCTTCATGTCCAAAGAAAAGGCAGAAAGGTCCACAGTCAGCATAAAAGAAAAATAATAATAATAATCAATCCACCAAATATAAATCATGGATATCAATAGCCCTGGAAATCCAATTAATCAAATGAAGTACATGTCAGATAGGAAAGTTTGAGATTTTACTTCTAAGGAGATGAGGAGCCAGCATTTTATGAAGTCTTGATATCTGCTCCTCTTGATTTATATCCTTAAACTCCTCTTGGAACTCCTCTAAACTCGCAAACTGCAAAGATTAAACCAATATGAAGAAAAGGTTTCAACTTATCAACAGGTTCTGTAACCCATCATGATCTAACTAAAATCATATGCAAAGCTGCACATTGTACTAACCTTCCCAGCATCAAGGAAATGCATGAGCATGAAAAGTTCATCCAGATTGTTCTGAGCACGTGTCAAAGAGTGCAAAAGTTAGTAAATTCAACACACACATATAAACAGTATTATTGAGTGGTAGAAAATCCCACAAGGCAAAAGCAAGCAAAGAAAGCTAATTAGTAGAAAATCCCATAGGCCAAAAGCAAGCAAAGAAAACTAACTAGCTATTCATTAAGTGTGCAATGCATTTTACTTTCTATCCAGAGTTTGCAATCTAAACATTTGACTCTAAGCCAATACTGTGAAATATAGCATGACATGCATAAAGAACTTGCAATACTGAAGCAATAAGATGATTAAAAGCATGACATCATAGATATGTGCACATAAAAACTGAAGACAATGATAAAAATAAAGTGCAAACAAGAAGAAAGAAACCAAAGCATGCATTCATAGTGTTGCAAAAGTGCTGGTTAATTAGATAGACCAAATCTGCCTATCTGCCAGTGTTTAAATTCAGCAAGCTAACTTTACAACATGACAAAATCAGCAACAGATACTCTCTCAAATACTCCAGGGGCAGAGCATAAAAAAATGCATGTTAATCAAAAGAACGCTGAACAAGCCTCTCAATTATTTCCATAATCAGTGGTTTCATACCCAGTGGTTTCGCTTAAAAAAATACAAAACCAGTAGGAATCAAGAGAATCATAAAGGCTTTAACATCATACAATAGGTTTATGAACATGGGCATACACTAAAGTATTTTTATTTTTCAATTCAGTTGATGTTGGTGTTTTTTTTATATGCAAGTACTATTCTCTGGCAAAAAGCAATAATCTTAAGTCCATGTGATTCAATTGCATAATTAGAGAACTAACCTGAAGAGGGGTTCCAGTCAAAAGCACACAATGGTTACTATAGTACTGCTTCATCGAGATAAACAATTTTGAGTCCTTATTTTTTAGACGATGACCTTCATCAACAATCTATAAGTAGATTTCAGTGTTGAGGTGCAATAACATGAAGGGGACTAGTATAGTACTTGTGAAGTTGTAGAATGTTACCATGCACTCCCAGTTTATTGGTTTCAGTGATGTCGTGTCTAAGTTAATCATCTCATAAGATGTTAGAAGCACATCAAATTTTATTCTATCTTGCTTTCTTTCAGTGAAAACTTGACCAGATTTCTTTTTCTTGATCTTCTTGTGCTTCTTGGGGTAGTAGAATTCATATTCCCTAATGACAGCACGAGCTTGTGCAGAGCCGACATACATAACCTGCACAAGAGAAACTTCCACTCATTGTTCCTTATCAATGAGTAAGATAACTAAAGAGTTCTGTGTACATACAACATTCATTTGAGGGGCCCATGTTGCAAATTCACGTTCCCAGTTTCGCAATGTTGAAAGTGGAGCTACTACCAAATGTGGAGAGATGCCCTCTTCAAAAAGAGATGCTAAAAATGCAATACTCTGTATAGTTTTCCCTGTAATCAAACAAAAATAGAAAAACATGAATGCAATGGAAAAAACAATGAAAAACTATCAGTGCAAAGGCAAAAACACAAGCAAGACTCACCAAGGCCCATCTCATCAGCAAGTATTACATGTGTTTGTTTGGACCAAGAAAAACGCAAGAAGTTCAGCCCTTCTAGCTGATATGGATGCAATGAGCCTTCAATTACAAGAGCAAGAGCACTCGGGAATTAACAATCATCAAACCAAGTAAATATAATATAAAAGCTTGCTAGGTTTTCAAGAAAGTAGAAAAACATCAGATGGAATGATGCACCTCCAGAAAGAAATTCAGGACTGTGTTCACACTGTTGAAATTCTTTTGATTTCTTCTTTGAATCAGTAACATCTTGAAGGCTGCTCTTTTGCTTCCTCAATTTGTGAGACCTAGACTGAATTCTATTAAATCTTTCTATTTCAGGCTGGAAAGCAGATACATCTGATTCAAATTCCCAATAACATTCATCATAAGGAAGTTCCTTGTACTTCACAAGATATTCCTTCTCATCCTCAACTCCCCTGAAGCATGCAACAGTGTCACATTCGTGAATCTTGTGACAGAATCAAACAGTTTAAGAACAAAAGTAAATAAAGAGAAAAAAAGGCGGTAAAATAGTATATCTAAACAGCAAAGCACACCGGTATTACCAAGAAACGCAGTCCATGATAAAAGACAATTGCATATTATAAATGGCAGATTTTCACTTTGATACTTTTATGCTTTTACCTTCAATTAATGATATTAAAGTTCAAGAAACAAGATGCATAAAAGAAATGCACCTTGTAAAGACAAAAGAACATCCAAAAAAATGCATCAAGCTATTGTAAAGAGGTTTAGTAGAGAGATTCCAGAATAGGATGATGGCAACAGGGAGAATCAGACAGCCATGAAAGATGAGCATCCTTCAAAATCCCAACTATTCTGCTGAACTACCCTCCATCCAGGGAAAGATTCCAGGATTAAAAGCTCCATCCTAAGCCTCCTTAAAATATTACAAAAGGTCGGTATTCTTCAAAATGATATTTTTTTATTTTATTCCTAAATGAACAGTTGTTGTATTTTCTTCTAATTATATTTTTCTCAACACACTTAACCCTTCATGTGTGAACAATTTTCTCCCTCTACCTCAAAAAATGAAAGCATCTAATCCACCAGTTTCATCCCTGAAAAAAAATTGTCTTTGCCCCAAAAATAACTCAATCCTGGGTAGGTCCTTAACTACGTCTAATCTTAGATATGAAATTGTTGCTTGAGCAGTAAAGATAATTCTTTCCAAAAACAAATTTTCTGGTGAGAAACATGCATGTTAGTTATTGTATTAGCAAACTACTTGTCTGACAGCATTTTCTCATATATATTTGGAGCATACAATACTTTCCTGATTGGAAGCGTGGTTGAAGTTACTTTTGAAAGTGCTTTTCATTCATAAATGCATCAAAATGATGCTTTTTTATTTTTAAAAAATTATTTTGACATCAGCACATGAAAATGATATAAAAGTAACCATAAAAAAATAATTTAAAGTACAAAACAAAAATAATTTTTTTAAAAAACATTCTTAAAACACAGTGCTAAACAGGAACTCCACTCCATGGATTTCAAAATTCAACAAAAAACTTCATAGAGCATTTCCCCATTTCATCGTTTGCAATCAGCCATAAGGAACAAAAAATGCAGCATAAAATTAAAACTATCATATTTTGCGTGTTTGTTGCATTAAATTTTCATGAGTCAACCTGCAAGCAAGAATTCGATCAACTGTTGTCCATTCGGGTCGGATAGCAACAAAGTCATCCTCAGAGTTATTGTTTGATGCCATTTGACGATTGAAATTGTTTACTTTGGTCTTCAAACGAGGATTTGACTTGAAAGCTTTTAGAAACTCTTTCTCAGGTACCCTGTAGGAAGTTATGATGAACAAGGAAGGAAACAGGAAGGGGGGGAAAACAGTTAATACACGAGCAAAAGATGCCAGATAGGCAGGGAAAGGACAACATAGAACAAAAAAAAAACAAGAGAACATCATACAAAAGTCGAAATGGATTGTGCTACAGCAACACCACAATATATGGCACGTTAGCACGGAAGGAACTTTAAAAATATCATTTTACATGCAATTGTTCTTACTGATAAAGTTGGAAACCATATAAACAAAATTACCAAGTGCAATGTAGATAAGATAAGCCTTTCCACTTCACAAGATACTGTTTTACAAAAATTTGCTTTGATCCTAGCTTAGAGGCATCACTATCATCAGCTACTGTAGGGCGCATTTCACTGTCCAATAACTTATCAATATCATTCAGAGGGCTAACCTGCAGACAAAAGAATGGTAATTGTCAGCTTTGAAAAGCATAATGTTTTAAACAAGAGTACCCCATGAGTTCCAAGGAATCATACACATTCAGGGCATCTCCAATTGCTAGGGAAAGGAGCTTTTAGTGGTGGAAGCAAACACTTGGGATGGTAAGCATAAGTGCAAGTTTCACAATTCAGAAGATTCTCACTTTCTCCGCAAGCTTGACAGGAATCCTCTTTCTGAATAAGAGGCAAGAAAGTGGAACTATTAAAGAGACATAAAGTTAATGAAACACTAAGAAAGACAATCATGAGAGGACAACCAAATCACAACATCTATGTTCACTGTAAACATGTGTGGGCGCATGGACACGAGAGATGTTTCAAAAAAATTAGTTATATATTCTGCCAAATGTTTATAGCATTATTCTCCATCAGTTGTTTCGAAGCCTAAAGGCCTTAAGCAGCTAAATACCTAAGTCATAATCTCTTCTCGCTCTTGTGCATTGTATTGCATTGCACTATGTTCCGCAAATACATCATTGTTTTTTAAATCAATTTTTAGAAATATGCATTCATATTCTTAATCGTAGTCAAATACTTTTTAGTTCCAGCATCATAATCATTAAAGTTGAAGGACTAACATGACAACTGATGAAGGCTTGTTCAGTTAAACTACAAAATAAATCCAATGAAATTGGGAAAAAAGAACACCATATACATGATTATAGAATGGTGCCTGGGAACCAATGAAGATCACCCATGAAAAGGCCCATACAAGCTTATAATTTCATGCACCATCCCAAACCAGAAAAGAGAGGAGAAAAAGCTGATGGAAGTACAAAACTACTCAAACCCAAGAAGTTTGCAATTCTTGATTTTGACAGGCTGCATCCCTCATCCTGATTAAGCAATCTAACTCCAGGATAACAATGATTAACTTCCACAAGAGAAAGGACACTGGTAAAGTGATGCAGTGAAAAAACATCTCTAATAGAGGATGTACCTTAAAATAGAACCAACTAACTCAGAGCAATTCAGTCATGACCATGATTTCATCAAGCCAAGCTCTAGACCATATATATATATATAAAACACCAATGGAAAAATCCATGTGACTAATAACAGCCACAGGACAACAAAATTGTATCATTTTTTTCTTTATTATTTCCATAGAACATAGTTACCTCCACTCAAAAATCCCTGACCAACACCATCACTTTATTTCCTCTGTTAAGGCAACCTTAAAAACATCATCAAAACATCTTTAAGAATAACAACTCAACCACAATCCCGATCCTTTTACGTGATAAAAACGAATATAATTTATTTTCGTGGGAATTAAACTCCTTCCCGGAATTGAAAACTAAATATAAAAAAGAAATGCACAGAATTCACCTTAAAAACATTAAAAAAATATCCTTCAAAACACATCAAAATGTTTGAACCTCAACTATCTTAACTCCCACATGAAACTGTAAAACATCAAACTAGGTAATTAGCCTCGAAAAGAAAAGGAAGGAAAAGAAAGGGGAAAAAAACCGTTATCATTCAGCATTAAAGACAGAACACACTAACCTGCAAAAGAAGTAAGAAGAAAGGAAACAAACCGCATCATCCCTGACAAATCTTTCAATTTTCTCCTGGGGTTTTTTAGCTTTCCCATGAACGAAATCAGCATCATCATCTGATTCATCCAAGTTATAAATTGGTCTCCTTTCTGATCTAACACGTAGCCTCTCCACTAAGCTACTCATTTCCTGCAACCAAAACAGGAAGAAAAAAAAAAAGACTTCGCATTATTAAACACCACAAACTCGAGAATCATAAACAAAACAAAGAAACCAAGATGGCACGTGCACCAATCCATGCATGAACAAAAACCACAAGAACAAAACCCCACTTGATAGAAAATTATCAAAATTAATCACCATTTCAATAATTAATGAGTTTCTGTCCGTAGTTATTGAAGTAAAGTGTGTATCTTTATGAGTATGAGGTCTTTAAAGGCAAATGGGTTTTAACTCTTTCTAAGAAATGTTTTTCCAAATAGATGTTTAGAGTGAGAGAGACAGTTACCAGAGGATCTGGGGCACCAAAGTTGTCAAAATTGCTGCCTAGACCCAAAGAAACACCAAAATCGGAGTTTGGCTAGATAGAGAAAACTAAAAAACGGTTGTTTACAAGCGTCAATTATGCTGTCACCTAAGACAACGTTTTTCCTTGTTGTTTTTTTTACATGAAGTACTGTTTATATAACAACTAAGGAGTTGCATTTAAGCCCATAAGGAAAGATTAGTGTTTGTCAATTATAGGATTGCCCTCAGGTGTGTGGGGAGGGTTGGGTGGTATCAAGAGGGTAAGATGGTCTTATGGAGTGGTACAAGTTTTTCCGATTTGGACAGTGCTCGGAACTAGGGTATCGGTGAGATCAATGGAAAAGATGAAGTCTGTCAATGCCGGTTTGGTGACTTGACGGATTGGGAGAAAAAATCTTTCTTTTTATGGTAAGAGTAAAGTTGTGTTTCAATGCAATGTTTCAAGAGTTTTTTTTGTTGGCATTCAAATCTAATTTGGTGTAGGAATTAAGTGAGTTAATTGTAAGGAGGTTAATCCTTAATCTGTTTTAATAATCGACCATGAACTTAGTTAAAGAGGTTCATGGAGGTTGAAACAAATGTGAAGCTAGAGACGATGTGAGAAACATATAAAGACAGTAATGAAAATAAAACTACAAGGATGAGTTGTTAGTGTAATAAACAAAAGTTTTAGAATGGATAGATCATGGACAAAACCTAAATTTTTCCAAGATAACAGGTGACTGTTTGGGATGAAGTGTCAAACGTCGTTTTCAAAAAAAAAATATTTTAAATGAATATATTTTAGTAATTTTAGATCATTTTGATGTACTGATGTCAAAAATAATTTTTAAAAAAATAAAAAAAAATATCATTTTAATGTATTTCGACACGAAAAACACTTTGAAAAGCTACCACAACCGCTCTTCTAAACAGGCCCTAGATATCATAAGTTATTGTCAACTTTATTACACAGTAAATCTCTTTGCCAACTTTATTAGATTTAACCTAATAATGAGTTAATAACTCTGAAACATTAATGTTATTATTAAGATTGATTGCAAAGTTAAAGGATTAAACATCTCATAAGTTAATTAAATAAGTTAACCATTAATCATATTTAAAGATATTAAATGTTAAATATTTATCTGATTTAAAGGTTGGTGGTAGATGAAATGATCAACATTAAACATATGCCATTGCAAATGTTCTCTTGTTTCTCAAAATGATTCTCCTTTGTCAATATAAATAATTTTTTAAACCGATCTTTGAGATAAATAAGTAAAAATCATAAGTATTTAT
Source organism: Salix arbutifolia (assembly GCA_025169955.1). Classification (NCBI taxonomy): domain Eukaryota; kingdom Viridiplantae; phylum Streptophyta; class Magnoliopsida; order Malpighiales; family Salicaceae; genus Salix; species Salix arbutifolia. Next base: position 1,537,647 of record CM045919.1, on the reverse strand, counting down.
TAGAATATAGATCAAAACCTAAATGATCCTCTAATTATATCACATGAGTAGACAGTCAGGTTTTATTTTTTCACCTGAGCCCATAAAATATGTTTTTCAGGGGAATAGAGTTTTCTCGAATCTAAAAAAAAAATATTTATATTATTTGTACATATTAAATTTTGTATGTTTATCTATATAGTTTCTAAGCAACATTGCATCATGATTTTTATAAATAGACGCATGCTATAAAATGGAACCATTTTAAAGGGTATAAGATCTTTTAGAGCAATATTTGCTCCAATATGAATAATGTCTTAACCTTGAGGCGTGAAATTTACTTTTCAATAAATATTGATTAACCTAGGTATTTCTATTTTGGTGATTTAAGATGGACAAATATCATTTTTTTAAAGTGATTTTGGTAATTTTTTTCCAATTTAGATAGTATTCGGAACTATATCACTAGATAAATGAGACAAAACGAAGTTTATTAATATCAATTTAAAGATTTAATTAACCATTAAAGAATTTATTACTCTTCATGGTAAGAACATAAAACCTTGTTCTATATTTGGCATTAAGTTAACCAATTCAAAATAAGTTTTGCGGCGAAATAAAGTCAAGTGTAAAGAAGTTAATTAACAATTCTTTTTATAAATCTAGCAAAACTTAATCTTAGGTTAAATGAGATCATGATGTTTTCTTTTAAAAGGGTATAAGATCTTTTAGAACGATATTTGCTTCGATATGGATAATGTCTTAACATTGAGGCGTGGATTTTACTTTTTAATAAATATTGAATAACCTAGGTATTTCTATTTTGGTGATTCAAGTTGGACAAATATCATTTTTTTAAAGTGATTTTAGTAATTTTTTCCAATTTATATAGTATTCGGAACTATATCACTAGATAAATGAGACAAAAACAAAGTTTATTAACGTCAATTTAGAGATTTAATTACCATTAAAGAATTTATTACTCTTCATGGTAAGAACATAAAACCTTGTTCTATATTTGGCATTAAGTTAACCAAAAAATTGTACTAGAATTCAAAATAAGTTTTGCAGCGAAATAAACAAGTCAAGTGTAAAGAAGGTAATTAACAATCCTTTTTATAAATCTAGCAAAACTTAATCTTAGGTTAAATGAGATCATGCTGTTCTCTTTTAAAAGGGTATCAGATCTTTTAGAGCGATATTTGCTCTCATATGAAAAATGTCTAGAATAAGTTTATTAAGAAATAAATGGAATATGAAGAATTGTTTGTTAATATAAATTTTTTATTAATAAGGTGGCTTCAAATAATGGGCTACATAATTAAGAAGCCCTCTATTTTTATATACTAAAAGCAAAATTCACAATATTTGAAACATTAATTTGACCTCACAAAAATAGGCTACTAGATAATTGCTTTTTATTTATAGTAATAATACTTGATTTGGATTACATTTCTTGTATTGAGTTAATGAGTTTCATATGTTAATCAAGAGTTGCATCTATTCTCACAAAGAAAATATTGGTGTTTGTTATTTGTCGAGTTATCTTTATGTTTGTTGAAGGGGTGGAACCGGTAGTTTAAAAGGTATGTGTGGAGTAATGTTGTTTTTTTTATAAAAAAAAATATTATATAGATGAAATCATTAAAGCATGTGAAATTCATTAATATGAATTTGGATGTTTAATAATTTGGAAAGTGATTTATTTATTTTATTAGATAATGATGAAATTGTGTTTCTATGTTTTCTTTTATAACACAATTATAATCGTTTTTGTCTTTTTATCTCCTTCAAACATTATGAAACTATATTTGACTTAGATCAAAGACAACACCTCAAATATTTTCAAGGTTGCTTTTTGTTAAAGAATATTTAACCTAATAATGAGTTAAAAACTCTGAAATATCAATGACATTATTAGGATTGATTGCAAAGTTCATAAATTAAACATCAATTCATGTAAGTTCTGGCAAACAAGCTCCTTTAACCACATTGCTTGAGTCAAACGTAGCAAAATCTCATGAAAAAAGGTGCTACTTCTGGCACCAACTCATGTTCTTGGAAAATATTAATTAAAAGGAGGGAGAGACAGAGATCCACCAAGTTATGTAAGTTGATATTGAGTAATTATGTCTCCTTAAAGGTAGCAAACACAGCAAATAGCTAAATATCCAGACCAGTGCACAAAAGATCATAACAAAAAGAATTTCAGCTGAGCAATCTGTGAGAAACTAAATGATTACTGAACACTAACTAAAGCGATTCAAAAAAATTCCAAGCTACAAACAGTCAAGTTTCGATTATAAGGAGGCAATTGAAAGAAATCAACACCAGAACCACCTCAAGTCCCACACTTCAGCAGTCTACAGACATTGATCAACCTTTTATCCCAATTGTTTCCTCTCTTTTTTTTCAATTAGCATTCTGTCCATTCTGGAAACCAAGACCATACAAAACATACAAACTAAATTGATACATATCTGGGATGGAGTGCATACCTCAAAGTAGTGATTATATCGCGCATGAGAAACTTCCGAAGGAAATTGAATGAAAGCATGTGTCTTTGCTCATCACTATGCAGTTCATAGCACCAAAAAATTTGGCTACACAGATATGATCCCACAAAACTAAACAGATAGTATACAGCACCTATTATGCAACAGGTGATGGACAAATTCTCTTTTCATTAAACAGAAAGATATGTGGAAAAAATATAATTCTACTGTATTTAAAGATGTATCAAGTATACAAAGCAGGATTTTCTACTACAGTTGCTCTTCTGGGAAAATGGCTGGATGGAATACAATGGGTTAATGATTAGCATGTAAAGCCCCCCTCGCATCGAAAAAATAATTCAGGCAAAAAAAAGCCTGCTGTTCCCATGTGAGTAGAAAATTTTCAAAACTGATGTTGAATTGACGAGCTTGTACCGAAATTAATCATTGATAATATCACCTGTTCATTGGTTCCAACTGAACTTCCATTCGTCCAGAATGCTCTGCATCTTTTTGTGCTGAAGCCCTGGCTGGACTCAGGAGGTCAATAGAATCGTCTTCCTCAAGGTTACCCAGCACCCAATTGCTTCTTCCAAGTATTCTGCTGCCCCTCCTTCGCCGTTTTTCTTGATATTCCAGGTAAGTGACAATCATTGTACCAAACGCAAACCAAAGAATTAATGCCCAGATATATCCATGAGCATTTTCATCTCCATATCTATCTCCCAAATGCTTCAGGCCACTGAAAAGTGCCGCAATTCCTACAATGATGGCAGATCTTCCAACAATGAAGTGTAGATACTCCCAGATATGCCTTTTTGAGGAAACCTCCTCTCCATTAGCAGGTTTTTTAGGCCTCATGGAAGCATTAACTGGCTGTACACAGGCCAGGAATATAGCAGCCAGCCCAAATTTAACATGAGCTGAACTGACATAGAGGCCCCGAAGCTCAGCTACTGCGAATAGAAGGCCAAGCAAGAGAATTGCTAAACCTGAATACTGCAAGTAAACATGTGTCTTGTACCAGCTATCCCCCTTCACGTGCTTCAAGTATCTAGCGGCCATAATCCCACCAGGAAGCAAAATACCCCATGCAAGGAACATCATGAACCCATGTACAGCTAACACTGGCCGTAAATCTTCCTCTGCTTCTGCAGAACCACGCATAAGAAACACCTGTATAGGCCTATGGCTAGTTTCAAAATGCATATTCTTCTCATTTAGGTTTTCATCTGACCATTTAGTACCCAGTGCCCATATGACCTTGAGAGGAGTTGTAGGATCGATGATATTTTTACACTCTACCTGATCATTGTGACTACAAGGTTTCAAAGGTCGTGTAAACTCAAAGGTAATGATCCCATTTTCTGATTTGCACCTTATATCCGTCAAATTCTCATTTGTTGGATGCACACTTGGGGCATCCCTTCCATCAATCCAAAATGAATTTACATGCCCGACACCGATATCATCAATCCAACCCACATAAGCATAGCTATTAACCATTCTAGTACCAAATCCTATCGCAACATAACCACTCTTTTTCTCACCGCGGGCAGCAATAGATATAGAGTCTTTTGACAATGTCCAAAAGAATGTAACTTGCTGATCATCCAAAAGGACACTGTTGTTATACATATCAGATAAACCCCCATCAACCACCTGAACTCTCCAACCCATCTTCTTCTGAAACAAGGAATGATAGTACACCAGATCTGGAGTATTCCTATCTGGTTCCCAGATCAATTCCATTGGACTAGCCAGAACACCTTCAGCTTCAGACCCTCCTGCATATATCGTCTCAGTCTTGTTCCTCAATGTTGCATTACCACCAATCAAATCTGAAGTGATGTACAGTGCAACATCGTGTCCAGCTTGCACCGAAAACTTCACTGGCACCCCTCTTTCAACTTTCAAAATAGGAGCCTCCTTCTTATTAATGTACAAAACTTTTAAAGGATTAGGAGGATTGGGGTAATGAATTGCGGGGCCAGTAGTAACAACAAGAGGCTTGTTTGCATCTGCAATAATCAAATCCTGATCCTCCTTGTCCGCAGCATCCAAGGGCCCTAAACACTCATTCACCTGATCAGATACATTGAGCACCAAATGCCCATAAGTCACTGACATTGGCCCTCCATGATTCTGCGGCAAATAGTAAGGTCGAATAGTATCAGGAGGCCTCATCAACCCCAGAGCCCAAATCACTGTCATGTTCTCTGTATAATTCACCTTCAAATCATACTTGGTATCAACCGAAACCAATGGCCTCCTATACCTGATAAACGACACCCCGTCCCTTCTATGCCCATAAATCAACTTCGTATTGTTCACCAATCCGACAGGGTCCGATCCTTCATATATCGTATCAGGACAAACCCCATGAGCTGAACCATCCTTGTCTGTAGTACACTCACTATACCTAGTGATGAAAAAATCATCAACAAAAGGCATCCCTTCCTCCGAGAACCCCGCCACCGCCACATCACCACCGATCATAATCTCCGAATTAGCATTCGGATTCGCCCAACCAAATGCCATATAATTTTGAATAGTTATTGCTGCCTCTAATCCTATATCAATAAAATCCCCGTCCAAACTCCACCTAATCCTATAATCATTAGACAAAACCTTACAATTATCAAACATCGTCGGAACCCTGAAAGGCCCAGATTTGCCTTCCTCACTATCATTACCAGAAGGCGCCGGAGCCAAATTTGGACTCAATGCGGGAGCCAAATCAGACCCATTTGAGAGAATTACATGCCCAAAATCGGATTCCGTCAACAAGTCCCATATGGATAGGACTTGGATCTGATCCCAGGTAGCATTTTGACTCAATTTCACACTAAAGCTTGCATTTTTATAAGTCTCATTGAGTTTATAATCAGAAATTATAAACCCTTTTGTGAGATTATCAAAGTCGGGCGCGATGGAGCCCCAAAAGTGAACATCGGATCCTGAAAGCATATCAAACTGAGAAATCCTAAAAGAGCAGTCATCGGTTATGGTTAGAAACCCACGTACTTGGTGCTGAACCATGGTGAATTCAGATTTGAACCCGACAAACGGACTGGTATTCGGGCAAGATTGACCGGGATCCGCATTAGAAACGAAGAGGAAGTTGCTGAAGAGAAAAAACCCATACCCTAATATTATTAGAAGATTGTAATTCATGAGGAGAAGTCAAAATCGAAGATCCAATCTGGATCCAGTTGGGAGTATTTGGGTTTGGATCAGCGAGAGGAGTGGTTAACTGAGCTAAGACAAGTTTGGGGATGGAAGAACGAGTTCACTCGGAGAGAGGAGCGAGTTCTTGATGATTCTATAAGGAATTAAGGATCTCGTGTTCTGTTTTTTTCCAGCTCGGAAGGGACTAGGAGAGAAAAAGGGATGTGTCAGAGAAGGGGTATTTTCGACTTTGAAAAAAGGTGTAATTGGCTGGAAGAGGAGACTTGCTTCTTTCTTTCTTTTTCAATTTTTCAATGTTATATTTTATTTTTTATTTGATTGAAATTGATAATATATTTAGTTTTGTTTTTGTTTTTTATACTTTTAATTTTGTTTTTAATTTTTAATAATTCTTAAATTGTTTTTATTTTTGTCCATGTTTATATATGTGTATTTTTAGTTTTGGTTTTTAATTTTTTTTTTGTTGAAATAATATTTTTTTCAAAATTTTTGAGTTTGTGTTTATGATCATTTGAAAATTATATTTCTTACTTTTTTTCCTCTTTTTTTTCTTTTGGTTTTTTATTAGTTTTTTTTCACGACAAATGATTTTTTTTAACTAATAATTTTTATTTTTATTTTATTTTGTTTGCTCTTTTGTTAAAAATTTTGGGATTTTTTTATTCCTTTATTGAATTTATTTTCCCATTATTCACGCAATAATAATAATAATAATAATTTTAGTTTTTTTTTTTGCTTCTTGTTTTATTAATGTTTTCGAGTTTTTCTCTTCTCGTAATAATTTAATATTTTTTATTATTTTAGCAATAATAATAATGATATTTTTAGATGTTAAGCCTTCGATGTTGTTGTTATTATAATATGATATATTGATGTGTTTCATTGTATCAAACTTTGCATATATAGATATTATATTTTATTTTTGACCTAACAAAATCTATTAATTATTTCAATCCCAATAATTATAAAAAATATTTGTTCGGCCCGCAACGTAGTGCGGACAATTAATTAGTGATAAAACTAAAAACCATGGCTTTAATATATATATATATATATATATATATATATATATATATATATATTCAAGTTAACTTTAGATGAGATGATTCTCGAACCATCTTCAAAATAAAACCTGATTTTAAATTAGAATTCAGCATATTATTAAATTAACTCGTTTAACTAGATTGGGTTTGATGATTTTTATATAAAAAAAATCAATTTTATTGATACAAATTATAAATAATAGTATTTGTTTGTAATTTTTGGATACTACATTTACTAAATTTTGATGGGATTTGAGCATTTTTGTTATGGGTTAATATTCTATTAGTATAATTGGAGTGATGATTATTTTTTATATTATTATGGGATTTAATTAGAATTTTGAAAACTTTTCGTCAGCATATCAATTTGACACATGGAATAAAAATTGAAAAAAAAATCTCTGCATCGATAATAAGTTTTCAAGATATTATAATCGTGTATATATATTAAAAAATAAACAGGAATTGACCTAGCTCGATGCCCATATAGAAAAATTAAACAAGACTTATATTTTATAAATTAAAACTTTGTAGAATTGCCAAAATAAATTGAGTTTATGTTGGCATGTCACATATGGCACAACAAACCAAGGATATTCGCCTTGGGATATGCTTTCATGTGCTATGTGGGAATAAATTTGAGGTGAAGCATTTTTTATGATTAAATTATAGATTTTAATGGAGCTAGCCAATAAGGTTTTTTTTTATGACGGTGCATGTTTATGAGTGTATTTAAAGTTATTTTAGAAAATAATTTTTGTTTAAAAATACATCAAAATAATTTTATTTTATTTTTAAAAAATATTTTTTACTTCAACATGTGAAAATAATTTAAAAATACCAAAATTTTGTAATTTAAAGTAAAAAAAAATACTTTTGAAACGCAGTGTCAAATATGTGTTTATAGATTCTTTTAAATAAATAGTTTTTTTATTGAAAATATATCAAAATAAAAAAAAAATTATAGTAGTAGATAAAATTATTAAATAATATCTAGAAATATCAATTTAATATTTTAAGAAAAAAAAGGGAAGGTAACACTTTATTATCATAGAATCAACGTTAAGTTTCCATTGAGATTAAATGAATATTTAAAGGTGTTAGTGGAAAGACGTGGAGTTCCATTTTGGCATGTTCTTTTAGTTGTAGCCACCCACTAAGAGAATGTGGAATCTATCTGGACGTCACGACAAGTCTATTTTTTAGGACCATTAGAATTTATTTGATTATTAATTTTAGAGTTCTCGTATTAATTGACACATTATAATTATATATATATAAAATCATGAAAAAGTAGTGGATAGTGTTTGAAATTAAATTTTTTAATAAGATTTGTTTTTTAAAATTAATATTTTAATATGCTAATATAAAAAATAAAATTTAATAAATAAATAATATATCTTCAAATAAAAAAAAATTATGAAATAATCTTTGTTATACTCCAAAACACGCCATCAACCATGTTTTAGAATATTCAAGAGTACGATTGTTTTTCAAAATATTTTTTATATAAAAATATATTAAAATAATATATTTTTATTTTTAAAATCAGTACCAAATGACCTAAAACCATTTACAACAATTTTAATTTAAAACAAAAAAAAATCATTATTTTTTTTAAAGTTACCTTCAACCTTGAACGTTACCGCAGCCCTATTTCTCCATGGCAGGACAGCGTTGAATATGGTCAAAAATGAAAACTAAAATGTTTCTCACGTTTTAATCATTGGCATTCAAAATAATTTTTTTTTACTTTTTAAAATTAATATTTAATATTAACATAACAAACTGATCTAAAAATATATATGAAAAAAATAAAGGTGCAACGTTTTCCACCACCTCAAGGAAGTGATCTGATCCCTTCGCTTTATTGTCCTAAATTGCAATAGTTCTTTGGTTCTGGAAGGGAAAATATCTGGCTCCTTGAAATTTGGCCACATTGATGACGATGACCTTTCCAATTCTCCCATCTCTTTCTCCTCTCCATGCTGCAAATATCATTCCATGACCTCTCATATATTTCAGTGCCAACAAAATAACAAAATATTATTTAAAATTTAATTTTTTAAATGAGATGATTCCTAGATACAGTATTAAAGTTTTGTTGACCAAACGATCATGAGTTCGAATCTCACCATCTTATTTTATTTGATAAAAATCAAGTATAAAATATTAAAAAATAATATAAATTATATTCTAGAACCTCTCCTATCCGTTTGAGATGAAATGATCATATTAATTGTTTTTTTTTAATGCAGAGAATCAGTGCTTGTGTTCTACCAAAAAGGTAGGGAATACGTCTGGTCTTCATCTCAGGGATGCAATGAAAACTGTAAATGGGAGAGCAATTAATTGTTTTTTTTTAATGCAGAGAATCAGTGCTTGTGTTCTACTAAAAAGGTAGGGAATACTCCAGAGCAAGCTAAGATAGAATAAAAGGAAATTACATTCTTCACAGAAACATAACCCGAGGAAAAACTAGAGCTGCACAATGTAATTGTCGGAAAGTTTTAAACAATGGAGGGAAAAGGAGAGAATGATCAACGGATTCTGCAGGTAAATGAGTAATTATTTCTCATTAAGATAGCAAATATTGCAAACAGCACGAACAATGCACAGGAGATCATAATAAAGGAACTTCAGCAGGGCAAGTTCTGAAAAAACTAGGATTATTTAAGAAAACACTAATTGCAATAATTTACAAAGAACCAAGCTACAAAGCAGTCAAGGCCTCGGTTACAAGCAATTGAAAGAATTCTCCGATACTAGAACAACAATCTTTCTTGCCAAAGTATACATAGAGAATTGAAAGTCTCACACTTAGTCTACAAATATTTGATCAATCTTTTATTCTTTACTTCAATTAGTGTTCTGTCCATTCTCGACACCAAGACCGTACAAAACACCAGCATACTTCTCAGTGGAGCCACTGAAAAAGTTGTCCTTCAACTTCTTGAATGTGGACGAAGTGAGCAAACTATCGGAGCCAGCTTGGTGGCACACGCCAATTCTTTCCACCTCCAACAACTCTGCAAGCTTGTTCAATCCACCATGCAGGCTATTGCAAAACTTCATCAGATGCTTGATATCATAAACCATTGGAAAATAAGTATTTATCAGGTCAAAGAATCCTGCTTGTGATTCAGGCAAACTCCTGCACGTCAAAAGCTTGAGCAAATACCCAAAATCATATCCACTATGAAAAGTAACCCAGTTCACACCATCATTCAAAACGATGCCTGATGACATCAGAAGCTCGCCAAAGCGATTCACATCAATGCCCATTTCACTGTTCTTCTTAAAATCAATCCCGCATTGGCGCAACAGTTCAATTGAATCACTGGCAAAGATGTCTTCGGTCACATTAAACTCACGAAAGTTAAATTGCCAAATGCAAAACTTATCCGTCCCGCATGTTGGCAAATTCCCATTCTCATCCGAGAACGTTAGACCCAATTGGATCAATTTCAACATGTCAACATTATCTTTCAAAGTCTGATAATTATATTCACTAATATTCTTAAAATTCCCGACAGGGCGCAAAACCACGCCGGGGAACTCGGTATCCATAGCTACGTGATTAAACTGATCAACAATTTCACGAATCAAGGCAAACTCCTCTTCGAGGTTATCATTCCAAACCTCTCTAATTTGAATAGACTCTTCTTTCGGCGGTGCAATTGAGATTTCCATGGGAAAAAAAACAGTTCTACAAATCCTAGAAAGTTCCAAACTTTACCGAACCCAGATCCAAAAAACACACAAACATAAACACTTGAAAACCTCAAAACCTGAAAAGGGCCTGCTTAAATTCGGTCCGAAACGCAGTCCTTTCACAGACAACCCAGATCTGCAACAAACAAAACATAAACAACATAAATAAAAATCCAAACTTTATTGTACAAAACGTTGAAACGCTAAAGTCTTTCGATCACTGAAGTAAGTAAAGATCTAACCTTTGATGTGTGAAATCAAAGGTTGTAGTGGACAGATCTTGAAGTGGTGATTTCTGATTCGCGGGTTTGATTTAGAGAGAGATTTTTAAGGAAAATGAAGATTTCAAGAGAGAGGCGGTTTAACTCGCTATGATGTCTTGTTAAAGACCTGGGAGGGGGGAGGACAGTGCAATAAAAGGGGAAAGTGATGCTGCTTAAAAGTGGAAGGGGGTAAAAAACGAGGGCGTTTACACTGTGTTTACCAAAACGCTTGCGTTTTGTGTTTTCTTTCCATTTTCTTACTGTGAAATGTGCATCTTCACTTGAGAATTCGAACCTTTTTATAATTTAGAACCCTATATTGTGCCTGTAAAGTCTTTGTTATGGGTCTACTAATTATGTTTTTCTAGGGTTTTAGGTGGACTTTACTCTTCCCCTCTTGATAATAATATCATATTTTTAGCTGTTTTTTTAAATATTTTTGAAATAATTTGAAAAAAAAATTATTTTTTATTTTTTTATATTTTTATATCATATTCATATATTGATGTTAAAAATAATTTTAAAAAAATATTTATAAATAAAAAATATTTTTAAAAGTAATTCTAACTACTCTCAACACTAAGGGGGTGTTTGGGAGTGCTTTTCAAAAGAGCTTTTGAAAAAAATTGAAATTTATTTATTTTTATTTTTAAGCTTAAATTAATAAAATTTAGTGTTTTTAGATCATTTTGATGTGCTGATATCAAAAATAATTTTAAAAAAATAAAAAATATATATTTTTAATGTATTTTTGAACGAAAAACACTTTAAAAAACAACCACAACCACACTCTCAAACAGATACTAAACAAACACTAAATGTGTGATTTTATATCCCTAAACCACCACAAAAAAACTCCAACAATAGCAATATTCGAGTTTCAATTGGAGGTGTGTTTGGAAATCGATAATTTAAAAAATAACAAATTTTATTTTATTTTAAATTATTTATATATATATTAAATTATTTTAATGTGTTAGATATTAAAAATAATTTATAAAAAAAAAAAAATTTATGTTTGTCAAACCACAGGAGTAGAAATGCCTGCATTTGTTGTCATATCGACGTGTCTAGAAGTCTCCTGACCCACCCGCCATGCAAGATTGAGTTGAAGCTTTGAAAAATCAAAATTCCGTGTTCCGTACGTCTCTTTCATGTACAGGGGCAAGGATACCTTGACTCGGAGTGGATACAGGACGAAGCCCTAAAAGGGTTTCATACATGAGCGTGCACCCGTTTGATAACGATGTTTTGATGCTCATCAGACGTCATTATTAGCTGTTATTTTTAAATATATTAAAATATATAATATTAGCATGTCTAAATGACATGAAAATATATATAAAAATATTTTTACAAAGAAAAATCAGTTTTCCACGAAAAGCAAATTCAACTTTTTAATATTTTTATAATAATAAAAAGGTTTGTTTTTTTATTATTTTAATGTATTAATATTAGATTTTTTTTAATAAAAAATCAAACAAGTACGACCATGTAGCCTCAATGATATGAAAATAGTCTTTGGTCCACATAGTCCAACTCCGCGTGCTTTGTCGTTTTGAGCAAGGGAAAATGCCCCCCTTTTTTATAATATTTACGATAAATGGCATTATATGGTGATTTTAATAATTATTAGAAGATGAAATGTCTTCAAATTATAAACTATTCACTATTTTTTATAGTGCAGTAATCATTTATTTTATCACTTGATTGATTAATTTATAACTAATATCATGGATCTTGAAGTTAACTACTATGTAAACCTCTAATTACCATTATATTAACAAACACAGGGATTGAACCTGAGATTACAGTAAAAATAAATTTTTTAGTTATAAATTCTTACCTGTAAAACATCTACTAGACAGTTATAATTTCAAAAGGTCAAAGTCACCATGATTATAATAACACATCTATATAATGGGGATTTCAAATGATGAAACAACCTCCAAGATTCCTAGACATTGTCCTAAAAACATGTTTACAATATATTATATAATTGATTTATTTATATAATTTTTCCCATTTTTATATACTGAGAATCATCGGATCAAGCCTACAGGTGACTATTAAATCGTTTTTAACATAAACCCTAAGATCTTGAACTGCATGATGATCACAATAAGATTTCGATTTAAGAAGGATTAAGAATTACCTCCGTTCATCATGGTACGAGGAGGTTCTTGATCCTGCTGCCGAATCCTGCTACTGATTGGTGTTGAACTTTGGTTGAAGAAAAGCTTTAATGAAGAGTTTCGGTTTCTCTCTCCTCGCCTATAAACCCTAATGTGTTGAAAATCATGACTTGCTTTTGTGATGGACAAAAGCCTATATTTATAGGTGGAGAGGGGACCGAAATTCCAATTAGGGTTTTCTTTAATTCAATCTCAACCGTCCATCAAGATAGTGATTGATATGGAATATAACTCCTTAATTAAAACCGATTTTGTAGAAAATAACATGTATCCTATGAAAACGAAATTCCTATAATGACCACAATTTCGGGTAAGGGAAGGACTTGTGGTCCAAGTAAAGGACCTAAAAGTAATTTCCTTACAGTGACATTATAAAACTCTTACCAGAATAAGATTAAAATAATTCCCAATCAAATGAATCCAAAGATAAACCGATCACTGACAATAAAAATAAAAATAAATAGATGAATTGATTCGCAATTATTGTGCAAACATTATTGTTGCTATAAACAATTTTTAATTGTGATTCTCACTATGATGTATTTCTGGGTTTGTTAGGGAGTCTCGATGAGACTGCTTTTTAAATATTTTTTATTTATAAATATATCAAAATAAATTATTTTTTAAAAAAATATTTTTGATATCATGTTATTAAAATAATCTGAGAACACTATAAGTGTTTTTGAAATGCGGTGTCAAACAATCACAAAATAAATGCTTGAAATTATAATAATTTTTGTATTTTCTAATAATTTTTAATATGTTAATATAAAAAATATATTTTTTAAGAAGCACTCATCACCAGATTTCCAACATTTTCAAATCTAATTATAATTAATTAGGGCAGGAATCAAAGACTCTGAATGATGAGGCTTCTGGGTCCCACTCCCAATTGAATTAATGCACGCGCAGGCATTTTTGATCCTTTTCAAGCTTTTTGAGGGAGCATTTTTTTCTTTTTATCTAACACACACAATTCTGTCCTTTGCACGATCAACCAAACGATCCCCATCCATCATAGTTAAGTGTTTTTTTTTTTTATTATTTTTAATATCTATATACATCTTAATTAATTTTATAAATTCTAAAATTAATAACCATATAAATTTTTAATAATTATATAGTAAAGATTAAATATTCACCACATTCTTCTAAGGATTGAATATCCGTAGCTTTGAAAACGTTTAATCAATCATTATACAATGTGTGTTTTACATGAATCGTGCCGAAAATTCTCTCTATAAATATTGATTACAGAAGTTTTTTAACCTTTTTTTTTTATTTCAATTGCTAAAAACTATTATGATATATATATATATTTGGAAAACTCTTTATTGAAATCCTGGTTATAATTTTATCTTATTTTTCTTTAGAATCTCAATAGCAAGAACCATTGCAGTATCAATTATATACCAGTATAAGTAGGCTAGAAGGAAAACAAATATGAATATATAATTGTTAAACGAAGCAATTAGGTCAATTTGACATGCTAATTCTTTAAGTTTGAGATATCGACCACGTAAATTTTGATTAATTTGATATGTTAATTAAGTGATTGTTTGATAATGTATTTGATGTTGTTTTTAAAAGTGTTTTTCGTTCAGAAATATATTAAAATGATATTTTTTTATATAAAAATTATTTTTGATATTAGCACATAAAAATCATCTAAAAACACCCAAAATTATTTAATTTAAAGTAATAAATAAAAATATATATTTTTATTTTTTTTCAAAAACACTTTTAAAATGCATTGCAAACAGGGTCTAAGTAAAATTTGATTGATCTAATCAAGTTTTAAATAAATCAAGATTTGAGTTTATCCATATTGACTCAATAAAATTTATTTGACCATCCCAAGTTTTTTCGTAACCCAATCAAACCAAATAAACATGATCCAAACATAATTGAATAAAACCTAGTTGATACTTATGAGTATGATCCAATTATTCATTTTTTTTTAAGTTGGTTATTAAATTAGACGTACATCTGAAGTGTTTGAAAGAATGTTTAAAACAACGATAGATATTATTTTTTAAAATATTTTTTATTTTAAAATATATTAAAATAATATGTTTTTTAATTTATATTTAATATAAAAAATTAAAAGAGTTCACCGCCTGACAAAAGCAGAAGATCCTCCTTTAATGTCATTTTACAATCCCATCCTACCCTTCAGAACCGGGCGCGTGGGATTCAATCTCGCAAATGAAAGACAAGACAGGACAAGAATATAATGACTGCCCACCTTTGCCTCCATAAAGGACAAGCAAATGCCAGCCAATCAGGAGCTTGACCTTGAATTATCTGCAGCGCCCTTCCTCGTGTCATTCTACCATACGTCAGGAGTACTGAAAACCGCAAGCCTGTCTTGTCTCCTTCTATTATTGCTCGATTCATTCGATCCTGGAATCTTACCTTAATAGTCACGACTCTGCTTCACTTTGTCTTTCTCCATAATATCTACCCATCCATCCGGGTTTCTTTCCATTGATTCACGAGCCTCAAATATCATATTTTTCAGGCTACCCTTTTTTTTAATTTTCTTCTGGGCCATTTGAAGCGTCTGTTTGGTTGCTGAGAAAATCAGACTCGGGAACCAGGTGGCTTAGAAGTTACAAGGATAGTTTCTTGTTAATTCTGAATCTTTTGCTACTTCTGGGGATTGAAGAGTGAAGTTATAGTTATCATGTGAAATTTGACCTTACTGCTTAATCTGATGATGGTGCTTGTTTGGTTTGAATTTTCAGATAATTGAGAGTGAAATGGATGTGGGGTTTCCAGCTTGTGGGTCAAAAACTTGAAATAGAGAGTTGCCAATGAAGTTGCAGTATTTCTGGTTTTGAGCTAATTTTGCTGAAGACATGGATCAGATACGAAAGACAATGATGCAACATGAATCTTTGTTCAAGGAACAGGTTCGATGTTTTTGTTTGATCTTCCGCTTCTCATCTTTTCGAAATAGATTTCAGCTTTTTTCAACAACACAGATGAAAGTGTATGTTGCTCAAGAAATATTTTTTCTTTTTCTTTTTTAGCTTTATGATCTTGTTCCTTGCCCTGAGTTTTATTCCATGCTCAAGTGCATTTTTTAAAGCAACTGGCTTCGTATAGGTAATAAAAGTTAACTCAGTTTAATAAACCATCTTATCTAAAAACTTACGTATTAAGTGAAACTCTTGAATATGATTTATATTATTCTCTAACATAATCTCTTAAATGAAAACACTTTGAGCTTGAAACTTAAACATACCCATATCATCTTGTGCTTGATTTTTATCAAATAAAATAAATCAAATAAAATAAGGGTGGTGAGATTCAAACTCATGACTACTGATCAACAAGGTTCTGATACCATGTTAATCAAATAAAATAAGGGTAGTGAGATTCGAACTCATGACTACTGATCAACAAAGTCTCAAATATGATTTATATTATTCTCTAACAAGCTCATGATGGATAATTGCGATACCGATATATGTTTCAGCAGCATTGGTGAATTCGCCGTTTCTTTGTTCACAGTAGGATGAAAATCGTTACTCATCTTAGTTTTTGAAATGTTGCTGTTTGCAGGTTCAGGCACTGCACAAGCTATACAATATCCAGAAATCAGAAATGCAGGAAATAAAGGGAAGAAATTATTCTCAGGCACAAGTGCTTGCATTTAATCCTGAAAGTCTTGTGCTTGTGGAAGGCCAAAACTGTGGTTCTGTTCTGGAAAGGAAACTTTTGAGGCCGGTGTGTACTGCTGGTCGAGGACTTAAGAAAGATGCGTTGACTCTTTCTCTGCGTCCGTTTTGCACGTTCAAAGAGATTAAAGGTAGTGGCTTTTCGTGGATCGATGGTATAGGAGATGAAACTTGCCCCCCTGCTCATAGAAAACCTGTGAGAAATTTTGATCTTGAAAAAGTCCCAGAAGATGATGAAGATGAGCCCGCTGATCTTGAAGGAATGCCAAGGCAATGGAAAGGAAGTGTTTTGACAGAATCTACTGAATTGTTTCGAGATCTTGGAGGAAGTGGTGAAGTTGCATCGACTAGTTCAAATTCAGAACTACACAATAGTCGTCGCGATGACTACGTGGATTCATTTCCTAAAGATCCTGTCAAATGCTCTCAGGATTCTTCAATCATGGATCCGACAGAACTTGACGAGTTCAACAACATCCAAAGGTCGATTCACTTGGAAACAAACTCCAATCTAGCACAGAAAAATCTGAACTTACCTGCTGCTGCCAAGGACTCGATCAATGGAAGCAGTGACATTAAATCCCAGGACACAGAGTTCTGCAAGAAAAAAGATACTTGTGTCAGTAGGGACAATAGTTGCAAGGAAGATCAGGAAAGTTCCAGAAGCGAGGAATGCTTCCTCTCTAAATGTGAAGAAGTGCCCCTCATCAGCCAAGATGTTTCGAGATCGTCAGCCTCTTCTACCCTCACAGTTTCTGAAATCAAACACACTGTCAGTAAAAGTTATTCAGACGGTGAACATGGAAGCACTACAAGCTTGGACAAGATTCGTGTTGTAACTGTTGGCAATCAGAACAAGAAGGGCAAATCAGCCCTGTCTGAAGAATGTGAAAGTCTGGCAGCAGAAATTTTGCTCAGTTTTGCACCACCCGATAAATCACAAGCTGATACTGAAAGGCATTCATCGGAGTCTGCTAAATCTTATGGAGACCTTACAACTACGGATGAGAAGCCAGATTTGTGTCAGAAAAGATGTGCAACCTTTAGCAGTGGAGGTAGAGTTTACGAATGCTTGAGCCGGACGAATTCAGCTAATAGGATGTGAGCTATTAAAAGACACCAGAGGTAACTAGTTCCTGCTAGACTTGTTCGTTGTAAAGTTGTTGTTAGTCTTGCCTATCAATGTAAACAGAGAATTATTGCAAAGCTTTTTAAGTCCAACATAAGAACAACCTGGTATTTGTCAGATTGATCATGAGAAACTCCATTTGATCTCCATCACTGCTACCAAATCATGATGCTGGAATATAATGCGAGATACGGAATCATGTAGCTTGATAAAACCATAAAAAGATGGAGAAGTACATGGAGATCCATCAAATATTTTATAAATTGATGTCATTCAAGTGCATAAAACTCACTAACAAAAAATAAATGTTTTTCGCTCGCCACTCTATGATACAAAATAAAAAATAAAAAATAAAAATAAAAGAAAACAATAAAAAAAAACAGCAGGGTTGTGGCTCCATGGTTGTTGGGGAGCACCTTTTTTCATTCGAACATGGTTCGAGTCCCAGTGGGAGTGGAGTTGGAGGGTTCCTCCCTTCTTGTCTCTCTTGGGTCCATCCCTGCGTCCTATGCTTGTCACCCTCGCGGTGCCTTACATGCTCACTGAGCTTGCAGGATGTTCAGTGAGCCCGAGAAATAGTCGAGATGCGCGTAAGCTGGCCTGGACACCCCGGTCACCAAAAAAAATAATTGAATAGCTAATCACTCTAAAAATAATAATCACCCATCCTTTTAGAGATGCAAAGTTAAGGTATGAAGTCCGACAAAAAAATAATACAGAAGTTGATACGTTGCTAAAAAAAAGTCGAAGATTTCAATTTAATCTTTATCAAAAAATATCAAAACATCGTATGATCAATATTATATACTTTGAAGTTTGAACAATACTTCGTATCTGTTTTAAAGTGTGATTGATATTGATTTTGAAAATATTTTTTTGTTAAAAAATCAATTAAAATGATATATTTTTTATTTTTTTAAAATTATTTTTAATATTAGCTCATAAAAATAATCTAAAACTACTAAAAATTTTTAATTTAAAATAAATAATAAAATATTTTTGAAATACGGTACCAAACATGGCTTTCATATCTAAAAAACACTCTAAAATAATTTAATGGAGACTCAAATAAATGATTTCGATTTAAAATTAGACTAACATTGTTTTTTATTTCTTAGAAAAACAAACTAACACAAAAACTAAAACGACAATATTTTTTCATAGAAAACTTAAAATAATATATTGTGGATTTATTTTTTTATGCATGCAAACATGTAAATTCAGCCTTTCACTCTTTTGCATTGTCAACTCAAGCTGTACTAGCCCATCATTAATATGACCATTAGAGAACACAATGAGGGTACTTTATACATTTAAAAAAAAAATGAATTTTTATTTTATTTTAAAAAATATATTTTTTTATTCTTAGATTATTTTCAATATCAAAAATATTTTTTCAAAAAACAAAAAATTATCATTTTAATGTAAAAATGATAATCAAATTAATACAATGTATCAACATTATAATCAAATTGTTGACATTCATTAACTTTTTTTTTTGTTGAATTTTCCTTATCGTTTGTGCTAATAATATGCAGGACCCAATTGAGAAATGTAGGAAAATGTTTGAGAATTAATTGATAGTATTTGTGGGTACGGGATATAATTGAGAAAGGGTATACAGGTTCGAGGCTAAATTTAGGTTCCCTGGCATGTTTTAGTCACGAGTAAAGTACATGTCAGTCCCTCGGTTTTGAATGCAATCACATCTTCATCCTAATGTCTAAAACACACAAACTAGTTCCCCGGTTCTCTAAACCTTCGATATGTTTGATATCTTCTATGAATTTGAATGGTCAAAGGAAACCCTAAGGGATAAATTTGGCAAATTATAAGATTCATTTCCTAC
Source organism: Salix arbutifolia (assembly GCA_025169955.1). NCBI lineage: Eukaryota > Viridiplantae > Streptophyta > Magnoliopsida > Malpighiales > Salicaceae > Salix > Salix arbutifolia. The sequence continues at coordinate 1,518,099 of CM045919.1, read as the reverse complement.
CTTGACTTCTGGTCTTAAAAGCTATCATTATGCATCATGTTGGTAATGGTCTAAAAATACTCCAAACAGTTTAAATAAATATAAAGTTGAATAGTCAATCAGTATTTCTCGGACAACCACAAGCATCCATGAACGCATAGATCAGGAAGCAATCTTAGTGATTCTCAAACTTTCTAGAGCATTAGCTCTTTAATCAGCAAAATTCAGAAAGATAGTTAAATTGCTTCGTATGTATAAATCGCTACCTTAGTAAATAGTTCTTCAGATACAATATGTTTCATTCAATGCATATTTAATCAGATTGTTCGAGTTGTGTTCAGTAACAAATATTCTCACTTAACAGTACATCTACAGCTTATCCAAAACACAGGCACCATCCACCACTGATTTCAAAACCCAGGTTCCTGTTTTTACACAGTACCGTCCAAGAGTATGTTTACTTGCTTGCAGTAACAGGGAGGTACACGCCTTCTGCTGCCAGCCAAACATTGTCGGCACGTTTTTCTCGGACACCACATACCTATATGAGCGCATGGATCAGGAAGTATACAAAAGTAATATAAAGCAAGCGAACTATAAAAAGCAGCATGATCTTTGTAAGAATCCTCTGCCGCCGAACAATAAATTGCTATTATAAGGATCAGTCAAGGCTATGTTTTTATGGATATATCAGTCACCGCCCCAGGAAGCAAGTTAGGATTATAGTTTGGTGGAGTATCCCAAACATGCATGGTTCTGGGAATGTTGTGGGAGAAAATGGCTAGCTTTGTGCAAACTTTAAGTCTCTACAGTCAAAGCTTCAAAATTAATATCAGAGTTATCTGAGATGTACCTCCTGCTGCCCCCCAGCAATTCGTTGGTATTTCTTGTCATGACTATGCAAGTAGCCTTGGGTGTCGACATGTTGAAGCCGGATCCTTTGATCTTGCTTCCATGTCTTTCCACTCCCTTCAATCATAAGCCTGGAAAAGGAAGGCGACATTAGTTGCCATACAAAACAGTTTCAGATGCAAGAATACCTTGAGAGAATGTTATATTGGCTCACCTCCAGTAATCTCCGGTATCAGATTCATTCTCCCCCCCAAAGCAACTAATCTGGACCAAGCAAAGCAAGTGGATTGTGTCATTAATACAATTAAAATGTTTAAGATTTCACAAAATTATTCTATGGTCAATGAAGTAAAACTGCTACTATACAACAGAGTGATTAACATCAATAATTTTCATGAAGCCATTTAAATGCATAATACATAATCCTCTCCATCTATTTTTTTTCTGCCCCTCAGGACAGAATACTGAATGAATGCCAAAGTGAGTGTTCAGGCCAATGAAATATTTGATCAGGAAAGGTAGTGATACTGTGATAAATGCAAGTCCACAGAATATAGGACCCTCTTCTCTCAACTAATTTCTAGCATGAAACCATTGCCATATTTCAATTAGTAGATATGTGCACAATTAACTTTAATATCCAATGTCCACTCTTTTTGGCCATTATTACAAGTTTAGCATCTGGATGGATTCAAGATTTAACACAGTGCAAAAGGCAACAGAAACGGGAAAAAAACAGCTAGACTCATGCTAACCTCTAAGTTGCTAGAGATTGGGGATGCATGCAAATGACTGTGCAGCCACTTTCGAGTCTTCATGTGTTGCAAACGGATAATTGTCCCACTCTCAATGGTGTCACCTTGTTTAGCATTCACCCCTAGCTGAGGTCTAACAATCTACAAAACAGAACTTCCATCTTATCAAATCCAACAACAAAATATCCAATCATCCATCCACCGCACTCCAAACCAGATAAAAAGGTTTGTCACCATCTCCAAACTAACAAGCTAATTCAAAATCAGTTTTAGTAAAATAAATCCTCTGAATGGGTCGCAATTCATAGACATGGAAAATTAAGGGCCAGCTTTGTCTTTTCACGGATAAAGGTCGTGTTGGTTTTGCAAAAAAGGCCATTAAGCAATTCACCAGCATGAAACAAATTTATGCGAGTTGATATTATAACAATATGAGTAGATGAAAATTATATTTACAAAATTAAAAATCTTGCAACAAATCCAGATACCAATTCAAGGGAGCTGAAGATACAAGAATTGATTGGAAGATATGCATTTTGAATCACTTGATTACAAATTACTTCCAAATACAAACTTGCTTAATAAAACTCATAGACTCTAGCCAAGTAATTGAGCTTGAAAACACACACACAATAAATAAATAAAAAGCCCAGAAAGGGAGGGATAATGAGACAGAGAGTTACATACCCAGTAGCTATTAGCATCATCAACACTGGGAAACCCAGTAACAGATTGCTGCCCACTTCCAGACCCATAAGGCACGTCATGTGAATGAAGCCTATATTTCGTCCTCTCATGCATCAGCTTAATAACACTCCCATAAGTAATCTAACACAAGCAAACAAACCAAAAATTAATTAGTTCCCCAGATTCATTTGAATCTCCATTTTAGTCCCAAAACAATTAATCTTTCCCCAATTGGGCACCCAAAATCTCAAAAAATCATAATTTAAGCGTCCCCTAAAACCTTATTACTCAGAATTAAAGAAGAAAGCTCAAACTAGTCCCCTTACTGTTTAGAAAAAAATATCAGTTCAGTTCTTGAAGAATCTAATTTCTCGATCGCGAACCCTGAATCACAAAATTATAAACTAAAAAACATTCCCTTTACACCTTCATAACCTCTAGGGACTGGTTGCAATACGGAATTATAGTTATAGGACTCATTAGCAGTTCGCTAACAGGAGGCATTAAAAGGAGCAAGTTTACTAATCTGACCTCGAGGGCGGAACCGGAGGAGGAGGATGAAGCGGAGGCAGGGGAGAAGGAAGCGCCGTCAAGATCAAGAGTGAGGAAGAGGAAGATCGAGAGACCCAAGAAAGCAAGAGCCATGACAAAGAGTAAAGCGATAAACCAGTTTTGTTGCCAAAAAGGAATCAATGATTCTCTGTACACTATTCTAGTTGCAGTCGGGCGTGGTTTCGGGGACGTCGATGAAGAAGAAGCGGGTTTTCTTCGCGAGAGGGATTGTTGGGCGGAGGAAGCCACGGTGGTTGTTAGAGAGAGAGCTAGAAATTAATTAGGGATTTTCCTTCTCTGAAGGGCATGGCATTTGGGGATTTTGAGATGGAGTGGAGGAGGAGATGAGGGTGTGTAGAAGTTTAGTGACATGGGTTGAGCCAATGGGAAAGAAACAGGTGGAGTTTTGGTGACGTGGAGAGCTAGTATTGTGGGGACTTGCTATTGACTTGGGAGGTGGAAGTTTTCTCTCTTGACTTTGGAGAAGAATAGTACTAAGGTGGTGTTTGGTATTGTCTTTCTTTGTGGTTGTTTTCTTTTTCTTCAGTGTTTTCGATTTAAAAAAATATTAAATTATTGTTTTATGACTTTAATATTTATAGTATTAAAAACTTGTTGCAATATATTTTTAAATATAAAATTTCATTTATTTTATTATAGAGGTTAATTTTTGTTGCTAATAACAAATAATTTTTGTTTTTCCAAATTTATCTTTCAAATACAACTTATTTATATAAAACTAAAAGGAAAAAAACTACTAGTAAATTACAATAATTTATTTAAAGAATTATTTTTTATTCTTCATCAATATTCAATAATTAGAATTCAAGGCAAATTAAGTTCATTATCGAAACATAAACTATTAAAACAATAAGTACGGAAACTAAAAACTTAATGATCAAATTAAAGTTTCTAACAACAAAATATAAAAATAACATGTTTTGTCGTTCTTTATTAAAGTTGATCATTTTTTTTCTAATTTTTATTTTTAATTACTATTAGAGTATAATCTCGCTAAATATTTTTTTAATTCATGCTCAAATATTCTTATAAACTCCATAAATGTGAAAAAATGTAAATCAAAAGAGTGTAAACAAAAAAGATTTAAAATATCCAGTAACAAAGGGCAAGCTATGATAAATAAATCCTAATATTACATATATCTAAAACAGCTCGGTCGTTCACTGTAGCTCTATATTCATTGTCACTGTTTACTGGCAATTTGCTCCGGTACTTTGCGCGTGCATGTGCTCTTTTTTTTTACGCAGACTATATAAATATAATTTGCAATGATAAAATAGAAATACAAAAAAAATACTATAAATAGTAATATAAACAATAAAATGTGAAAGAAAGTATAAAATACGGGGAAAAAAGAACCAAACATTTTAGTCTATTTTTTTTTATTCTTATATTTAAATTATTGTGTTTTTAACAAAAATTCTTTCCCCTACAATGTTTTTTTAAAAAGAATTATTTTTCTTTAGTAGAGGTAGACAACCATCTCTTTACAAGCCAAAAGTCAAGGTCAAAAGTAGAGGAACCACGGTTGAATTAACAACAGGAAACAAACGCATCAGTGTAATAGAAATTATTTTATAGAATATATTAAAATAATTTAAAAATATACAAAGGAATTTCATTGCAAAACTAAAATAATTTTAAAAACACGCATTGGATTGATGAAAATGTTTAATTAAAATAAAAATCAACCACTAACATATTCTGAAACCACGTGAACGTGCTATTCCAAACCCTAGCACATCAGCAACCATCCTCGTCACCAGGTTCTTTCTTTATAATGACTCGGTGAAGCTTAAGAAATCAGCAAGAATCAAAAACCATCAAGAAATGGCAGGAACTTCAGTGTTTGCAGAGTTAGTTGATGAGGATGCCACTGTTTTTAAGTTCTACTCAGATGGTGAGTGGAAAAGGTCTTCGTCAGGAAAATTTGTGTCCATCATCAACCCTACCACTAGAAAGACTCAGTACAAGGTACAAGGTAAATTTGTATTTCATCAACCATTTACCTTCTTCTGTTTGCCTCATTTCCTCACAATTAATACTTGATCATGAAAATGAGAACCTGTATCGTGTTGAATTATAGTCCAAGCTTTACTGATTACCATCGATCATGTTGAGTATTTTCTGATTTTGTTGTTGAATTATTATTGGAGCAGCTTGTACTCAAGAAGAGGTGAATGAGATCATAGAATCAGCAAAAACAGCTCAAAAATCATGGGCCAAGACTCCACTGTGGAAAAGAGCAGAATTGCTTCACAAAGCAGCTGCAATATTGAAAGAGCACCGAGCACCAATCGCTGAATGTCTTGTCAAAGAGATTGCGAAACCGGCTAAAGATTCAATCACTGAAGTATGAAGCACAGAGACTTGTTAAAATATGCTGCCTTTAGTAATGGGATTTCCTTTCTTGTTTAAGGGCCTGTTTGGGAGTGTGGTTGCGGTATCTTTTCAAAGTTCTTATCGTGCCGAAATACATCAAAATGATATTTTTTTATTTTTTAAAAATCATTTTTGAAATCAGCACATCAAAATGATCTAAAAACACCAAAACATATTCATTTAAAATGGATTTTTTTTCTTCAAATTTCGGCCAAAAACCGGTGGGATCGCAATGCCAAACGGGCACTAAATACAAAGCTTAATGTCTATTTAGTGATTTTTAGAAGCAATCTTATTGTCCATAACAGTACTTGTGCAAATGTGGACCCATAATTGTTTTTCCAAATCTAATTAAATGTGATGAAGGTGTGTGTTTTGTCATCAATGAGTTTCTGGGGTGAGATTTATGTGGTTTGTTTTGATATAGGTGGTGAGGTCAGGGGATTTGGTGTCATATTGTGCTGAAGAAGGGGTTAGGATTCTCGGAGAAGGGAAATTTCTGGTGTCTGATAGCTTTCCTGGGAATGAAAGGACCAGATACTGCCTCACTTCAAAGGTAACAATTTACTAACCTCACTCCTGTTTTCTTCTTTTCTTGTTCTGGTGGGTAGCAATCTGGATTCTGGTTTTAGCACATGGTAAGAATTTTAATTATTTAATCATATTTATGCTTGCATATAAATTTGGTGGCCAAGTGGTCCTGCATGTTGCCCACTGATTGAGGCAGTTCACTGAATTGTCATTGCCATCAAATGAAAGTCAATGTCTCTCACATTCTCCCAAGAGAATATTAAAATAGAGAACGTGCAGGGCATATCCATAGAATATAGGGGAAAATGCCAGGGAAGATCTCCTGTATTTTTTGCTTATGAAATACTAAATAGTAGGACTTAATTATTTATTTCTTAAAAATGAAGGTCACTAATGAACAACCTTGTTCTTTTATCAGTCACAAGTTGCCCTATAGGGCAGGCTCTCATGCCTCCTCCCATCACAAATGTTTGAAGAATGGTCCCCTCTATTGTTTATGAGGGATTTTGCCATGATGGTATTTATGTTATTTTCAAGATCAAATTTCCCTGCTTTAGAATTGTTCTTCCTGGATCCCTGGCAAAACCAGACATGATTGGTTTTTTCATGAAAACAAGGCAAATCCAGGAAAATTAAAGAACAAACATGTGAGGGTGAACAACCCTGTCGCATATGTTATTCGACTGACAATTTGATTTTATTGATGTATAATTTCACTTCCTACATAAATTTAAAGTAAGAAATATGTGAAACCAGTATAGGAATGTTTTATTTTTCTAGGAAAAATGGAAATGCTGCGTTGAAGGTCTTCCTTTTTTATTTCTTCTTAGACTAAGTAAATATGTGATGCATATAGTTTCTTGTTCATTCTACTTTACCTTAGTTTTTTTATTTAAATTGACACCTCTCCATGCAGATTCCGCTCGGTGTTGTCTTGGCTATCCCACCTTTTAACTACCCTGTCAATCTTGCTGTTTCGAAAATTGCCCCTGCACTAATTGCTGGTAACTCCCTCGTGCTCAAGCCCCCAACCCAGGTATGGGTTTGAAACCTGTGGTTTCAAACTACTCAACTCTCGTTGCATATATCATGTAAACATACTGTGATTTTAATGCTATGTAATTTAGTTGAATGGACTTTTCTGAATGCTCAAATAACAGCTTTTGCTGGTCAAAATTATGTCACAGCTTTAATTCCTTGCAGGGTGCCGTTGCTGCACTACACATGGTCCATTGCTTTCACTTGGCTGGTTTTCCCAAAGGTCTCATTGGCTGTGTTACTGGGAAGGGTTCAGAGATTGGTGACTTCCTCACAATGCATCCTGGTGTTAACTGTATAAGGTATCATTTTTTGATATTTTGAAATTCTTTCTTCTCCATGAAATTTCTCCGCTTCCCATCCAACCTGATTGCTCAGTTTATTTCATTTTGACTTATGTCATACTGCACGATCATAATGTTAAGGTGCACAATGTGAACACAATAAAATAAGCATTTCTGATTTTCAAACTGCTGCGGTTTCTCGAGCTCAGAGAAACTTCTCCCACTTGATGAGTGTTCTTGTTCAGTTTTACAGGTGGAGACACTGGAATAGCAATCTCAAAGAAGGCTGGGATGGTCCCGCTTCAAATGGAGTTAGGTGGTAAAGATGCTTGTATCATTCTAGAAGATGCTGATTTGGATTTAGCAGCAGCTAATATCGTTAAAGGAGGCTTCTCGTACAGGTTAGAAGATTTCTTAAGTAGTGCCCGTTTGGCATTGCGATCCCACCGGTTTTTGACCGAAATTTGAATTTTTTTTTCATTTTAAATGAATATGTTTTAGTGTTTTTAGATCATTTTGATATGCTGATTTCAAAAATAATTTTTAAAAAATAAAAAAACATCATTTTGATGTATTTCGGCACGATAAGCACTTTGAAAAGCTACCGCAACCACACTCCCAAACAGGCCCTCAACTACCCTCTTTGATCTGTAAATGTTCTTACAAGAGTTACATTTTCATCCCTTCACGCGCGATTCATCCATGTTAATTTATGAGTGTTAGTTTCTACAGAGGCAGCAATTCGAAGACTCCTAATTACAGTAGTCTCCATATAAAGTGCTCCAACTGAAAATGAATTCTTGAGCCACAGAAACATCTACTTCGAATATTGTTTTGGCCTTGCTTGTCCCAATTTGTCATTTATTATTGTCTATGCAGTGGTCAGAGGTGCACAGCTGTGAAGGTTGTCCTCATCATGGAATCGGTAGCTGCCACTCTTGTTGAAAAGGTTAAAGCTAAAATAGAAAAACTGACCGTTGGGCCAACTTCATTGAAGGACTGGTCATGGATGCCAAGCAGAAAGGGGCAACATTCTGTCAAGAGTATAAGCGGGAGGGAAACCTAATATGGCCATTGTTGTTAGATAACGTCCAGCCTGATATGAGGATAGCTTGGGAAGAGCCTTTTGGCCCGGTTTTACCTGTTATCAGAATAAACTCTATTGAAGAAGCTATCCACCACAGCAATGCTAGCAATTTTGGCCTCCAGGTATAATATTGCCATCCTTTGCGCATCGATCCATGCAAATTCTTTTGGTATATCAAAGAAATATCATTTTATTCTTGCCAAGTACTCGGTTTTTCTTTTTTGCACTAGTAATAAATAGTTTTTATATTTAAAGATTCTGAACTCGTGCTCAATTGCAGGGAAGCATCTTTACAAGAGATATAAAAAAAGCAATTTTAATTAGTGATGCTATGGAGACAGGAACAGTGCAGATCAATTCCGCACCAGCTCGTGGACCTGATCATTTCCCATTCCAGGTGAATTTCCCATCCCATTTTCAGGATTCGCTGATTGATTTCGTGACTCCTTCTAGTATAGTCTATTCACATTACTTGAAATACCATTCTGAGTTCTCGATACACACCTGCGCCGATCAACTATATCCTTGAAACATGATTCCCAAATTAATTATCCTTGAAACTTGTTTAATATCCTCTCTTTTGGACTGTATTTCACCATAATTACAGAATAGCTAACCAGATCTTGTATTCATGCTGCTGCTATCCCAAACCAGTTGCCGGCGGCTCAATTTCTGCTTGCATTGTGCAGGGTTTGAAGGAAAGTGGGATTGGTTCCCAGGGAATCACCAATAGTATTAATATGATGACGAAGATCAAGAGCACAGTAATCAACTTACCTACCCCTTCCTACGCAATGGGTTGATCCGGCTTGTAAAATGTTTGTATAATAAACATGCCTCTACGTACAATAAGTCACGTGAAATGCTATCTTTTAGTTCACCAGTACAATCACCGAGTCATATGGTGCTTTCAAGCTTCGCACACTTGTTTGTATAAAAGAAGAGCGGTGAGTCTAGCAGTTACCTGAGTGTTTTGTAGCATTTGCTTTTGGCTTGTAAAGCATAGCTTGTGGATGGTTTCGTGTCTCGTGGGAGGATTTGTTTGGGACGTCGAGGTTTTAGAGAATAATATAAATTATATTTTGGGGTTCATTTAACAACTGAAGTTTTTAGGTGATACAGTTCTTTAATATAGTATCAAAGTCTTGTTGACCTAACGGTCACGGATTCGAAGCTCGCTCTTATTTTATTTGATAAAAATCAAGCACAAGGTAGTGTGAGTTTGTGCAAGTTTCAAGGTCAAAGTAGGATGTCAATCTCGTTCCGTTTCGGCCGAAACGTTTCGTACCAGTTAAAAAAGAGATAAATAGGTATTGTTTTTATCCCGGGTTAAATTCCGGTCCATTCTGGATTTTTTGGCTAAATTCTGGCTGAAACGCGTTGGAAACATTTTACCTATGCCGTTTCGGCCAAATAGTGTTTTTTTTTTAAATAATAAATAATTTTAGAATATCAATCATATTTCTTAATCCGATTGTTAGATTGAGATGAAATTTTACAAGGAGTTTCTTGACATATTTATATATATTATGTTAAAATTTCAGAGCAATCAGAGATTGTGATAATCTTGTGAGATTGATGATGACATCCTCGTAATATTATACATATTCATAATTTTGTTTAGAAAAGTCATTTTCTTGTCTTTTTTTTAGATTAAATTGTATAATTTTAAATAATTTTATTTTTGAATTTGAATTTTTTTAAATATATATATATATATATATATAAACGGTACAACCCTGAAACAGTATGCTGAACGCTCTGAAATGTTTCGTTCCAATTAAAAAAACAAAGTACCAACCGAAATAGAATTAGCAACCTTGACTTAAATAATTTTCACTTGATAAAATATATTAAAAAATAATATAAATTATAGAGATATGATTTATATTATTCTTTAACATAAAGTTAAATCAAAGCCAGGCTCATTGTTATAGATACTAGCGACCATCTTTTAATTAAGAGGGTGTTTGGCATTGCGGTGCGATCTGCGATTCGCAGATCGCACCGCGATTTAAGTGTTTGGTTAAAAAAGTGCTTTTTTGTGTGTGGGACCCACACCAAAATATATCCAAAACGCCGATTCATAAAAAGCTATAAATACATGCTTTTTTATTGCCAATTACTGCAACTAAAAACCACGATTTCCATTTTCCATTTGTTCCCAGTTTAGTACCGTTGAAACCCTTGTGATCCATTGACAGTGTGTTTGATTAAAAAAACTGGTATTTTTGCATGTCGTGAACCGCTGTGCATGTCTCTCTCTCTCTCTCTCTCGGAACAGCCATGGAAGCCGAGAGCTTCCAACGCTGACTCCGGCCACCACAGGCAACCATTTACGATGAAACCACCACATGAAGAACCACCTCGGCCTCCTCTACCCGTCGGTATCCTCCGTTTAAGCTCTCGTCGTGGTCGGTGAACAATACCGCCACCTTCCAACGCTGCCTCCGGCCACCACAGGCCACCATTTCAGACGCCACCACCACAGGAAGAACCACCTCGACCTCCTCTACCCGTAGGTATCCTCCGTTGAAGCTCTCGTCGTGGTCGGTCGGAAGCCACTGTGCACGTGAAATAATTCACGTGCACAGGTGCGCTGCACTGTGAAGAAGAAGCACATTGCAGCACACCGTTTTACTTCTTTAAAATTGAAGCTGGGCTTGGGCTGGGCTGCACTCGGCCCAGCCCAAGTCCAGCAAAGTTGGGCTTTGAGCCCAATTTGGTTGGTCTGCCCTCAGCCCAGCCCAGCCCAGCCCATTTTTTTAAAATATATATTTTAAAAAAAATGTGTAGATACAGATCAGACATAATGGAAAGGAAATATTTGTTCGTGTTGAAATTACAAGTAGTTTGATGGGAGAATAAAGAATAATATTTGTTTTTTCATGAATTATTAATTACATTATATTATTAAAATTATTAAATTTACAATATTTAAAAAGATTATATATATATACCCTTTAAAGTAATTTCACAAGTTAAAAGCAATATGAAAAGCTTGGTAACCAAACACCCAAAACTGCTTTTTTTTTCAACCTCCAACTCAACCACAGTTTTAACCAAACACTTTTACAACACACAAAAAACGCTTTTTTTGAAACTGTTTTTTTTCAATCGCAATCGCAAAAGCAAAAGCAATGCCAAACACACTCTAAATAGCTGCCCTGTCTATCTTTTTACTTGTGCGTGTGTTTTGTAATTACAAAATGAGACTCATGCATGAATGCAGATTATGAATTGTCGCGTGCTCCAATGGCGCCCACCTTTCGAACTATGAGAGCCATTGGCGCTGTTAACTTTTATCTGAATATATAGATCTATAATAGCTGATCGATGGAAGTAAACATGATTGTATAAAGTATACAAATAAAGTTTATAAACATGATTGTATAAAGTATACAAATAAAGTTTAATTGAAACATTCATCCAACCCCAAAATAACCCAAACAATAATCACATGTAAAATTTCCAACCCATTTGAATTGGCGTGGACAAGTATACTAAGAGCCTGTTTGGGATGACGGTTGTGATTATTTTTGAAAATGCTTTTCATTTATAAATACATTAAAATAATATTTTTTTATTTTTTAAAAATCATTTTTGATCAGCACATCAAAATGATTTAAAAACACTAAAAAAATTCATTTAAAATGATATTTTTTTCAAAATTTAAGGAAACGGCGGTACAACCGCCCTCCCAAACAGCTTTTAAATAAATAAATAAAATCATACTTATCAAGCATGAAACACTAAATTCAATAAAAATATTTTTAAAAAGATATCATCTTGGTTTTTTTAATTAAATAATATTTCTCCGTTATTTCAGGTTGTTTTTGAATTTATAAAATCAACTAGATTACATCGAGTCAATCCCTGTATAGTTTTTATTTTTTATTTTGCTAGAAAACATGCTAGAAACAACTCAATGTTTTTTAAAGTTCAGTAGAAAATTTATTCGACCTGTAATTTAGTACAAAGCCAATAAAAAAACTCAATTGAGAACAAAATAGTACGAGGACCTATCTAAGAATCGATGAATAGTTTGGGGACAGATCCGAGGGAATCCAAAAATGGAAACTGATTCGGCCGCATATGAAACTTGTCAGTCGATGATTCCCTAGCAAGACAAGTGTAATAACAGAGAAGAAATAAACAGCAGCCGTTATTTGACCTGCCTTTTGTCCACAATTATGGGGTGTTTTTAACGGTGTTATTCTTTTAAAAATTGATTTTTTTTTATTTTAAATTAAATTATTTTAGTATTTTTAGATTATTTTTATATGTTAATATAAAAAAAATAAAAAAATATTTTTAAAAACAATCCCAATCACACTCTCAAACAAAAACTTTAACAATTAAAGTTTTTTTCTTTTCGTTGATTAATTATAAAATTAGTTATTCAATAGTAATTTTGGATTAATTCCATGTGACATTGTATTTTAAAAATATTTTTGAAAAAAAATAAAAAATTTTATTTTTATTTTTTATTTTAAATTAATTTTGTTTGTGTTTTTAGATCATTTTCATATATAGAAAAATTATAAAATATTATTTTAATACATTTCTAAATAAAAATATTTTTAAAAACAATTTTAACTCAGCAAAATCCCAAACTGTCACTAATTACCTCCCATATTTTTGAGAGATTTTATTCTCCCAAAAAATTACTACCTTTCCAAATAAATTAAGACTAATAATTCCTTCTTGCTTTACATGGATACGCCACAAACTATTTGAAGCAAATCCTTAATTTCATTGCCACAAATGAAAATCATGACACGTTGGCATGTGGGCCCGGAAAGGTTTCTATTATTTGCCAGGTGTCATTAAACAAAATTAGAAAAAAAAAAAGAATATGCTGGAGAGCATTTATGTAAATAGAATTGCCAAAAAAGTCAAATAATCTATTTTTCAAATCACACATGAACATGGGATTTTGGGCTAGATTATGTTACTATCTTATTCCATAAAAGGATAATCTTCTGAATTATTGCTGGAAACGTTTTGTATTCCTATCATCGTGAATCTGTATGGTTGATCAGACCTGTTTGGGAGTGTGGTTGCGGTAGCTTTTTAAAGTGTTTATCATGCCGAAATATATCAAAATGATATTTTTTTATTTTTTAAAAATTATTTTTGAAATCAGCACATCAAAATGATCTAAAAACACCAAAACATATTCATTTAAAATGAAAAAAAATTCAAATTTCGGCCAAAAGCCGGTGGGATCGCAATGCCAAACGAGCACGATGTCTAGTTTTGCTATCCACTTGTAGTAATAATAATTCATTTTATGAAAAATAAAAAATAAATAAGAAAACCTCATTCAATTTTCAATTTTTTTACTATAAAAAATAATATGAAGCAATATTTTCTTGAGATTCAAGCGACTGATTTCACGTTCATGTTAAGCGCGTGGCTAGTTAATGTCAAATCACCGAGCTAGAATAATTCGGTTATATTATTGCTTTCACGTTCATATTAAACACGTGGTTAGTTAATATTGAATCACCGAGCTAGACTAATTTGGTTATATTATTATTAAGATCATTTATAACTTTTAAATTGAATATTCAAACAGTTATATATCGGTAATCAGATCGATAAATATATATCGATAACATATGCATTACTATAAAATAAATTATCGACGTAAATGTTGCATGAGAATTTGTATATTATGTTCATCTTTAATGAACATAAACTATTCTTTATCAATCATTTCAAATCCAAACATAAAAATGTATTTCTTAAAATTAAATTTTACATTTTAATCTTATTTTATTATTGATTAAAATATAAATAAAATATACATAGCATACTTCAAATTATTATAACCCAAGTATCAATACTTTCTCTTGTTTACTTGAATTAATTTTGATCTCCACCTCTTCACAAATAAAAAGAGATTACCAAAAAGTTTTTTAATTTTGCATGGAAAAAAAGAAATAAATATTTAATAAATCAAAACCAATATAATAGTGGCCCCCACTTACGAGAACGGATTTGAAAGGAAAAAATAAATTAAAATTCACGAGCACACAAAAAATCCGAGAAAAAGCGAAGCAGCGGACGGACGGGTGGATCCTTGTCCTTTTAAAGACACCCTCTCTCTCTCTCTCCAAAATAAAAAAAAATAAATATAAAATCCACAACGTTCCTCCCCCTCACCCCTCAAAAAACCCTAATTCTAGAGTAAAATCACAAAGAGCTTCAAAATCAGAGAATCGAAACCTGATTTTTGAATAGTTTGGGTGTCTGAAGGGTTTAAATGTTGTGAGATTGGAGTAATTAGAGCGGTAGATTTTGAAAGATCTGCTTGTATTTAATTAAATATAATTGAATTTTAAGTGTTTATTTATTAGAGAAAGAGATTAGTACTAATGGCGTCGTCAAATAGTGATAAAGAGCTTGAACAACAGTTACTGGAAGCTGGAACCAAGCTTCTTAACCCTCCTTCTTCTCTTGATGACTTGCTCACTCTTCTTGATGTAAGCCCTAGTTTTTTTTGTATTTTTTTGGTGGATTGTTGTTGACTTATCTAAACTAATGCATGAATTGGCTTACGATTTTTGTTAACGTGTTGTTGATGTTTGAAGATTCTGTTTCTTTAATGATGTTTTTTTACATTTGTGTTAGGTTTTTGAAGGGTTAGTGATGGAGTTGTTTTTGTATAATTGCATGTATGGATGGAATTTTTATAACGTGTTGTTGATGGTTAAAGATTCTGTCTCTTCAATGATGTTTTTTTATATTCATGTAGGTTTTTGAAGTGTTGATGGAGGAGTTATTTTTTTGTATAATTGCATGTATCGATGGATGGTGTGCTTTTGTGTTTGTGTGTTTTGATGGAAATCTGTGGAAGTTAGATAGAGGAATTGAGTGAATTTAGTGAGAGTTTGGTCAGTTTTTGATGGGGTGGGGGGTTTGTGTTGATTGATTTGAAAAAGGTTTTGAGAGTGGGTTGTTTGGGTTTGAAAGTTCAAGAAAGGCTTTCATTTTATAGTTTCCTATGTCACACTTGACACATGGTATAACACGTGTCTTGTGGGTGTGTTCCCGCGTAATTTTGAAGTGTGTCCTTGCGCGGGTTTTATGCCTTGTTGTTGGGGGTGATAACTTGGGTTTCTATTATGAATAATTTCTATCTTGGTGTTTGAGTTTGCGAGACCGTTGAAATTGTCTAATTAGGTTATATGGTAGTTTGTCTGTTTTTAGGTATGCGCGCGTGTGCACTAGATTTTGAGTTTTTAATTTGCGATTACTCTGGACATTGCATTTATAGCAAGGAAATATTAGTGTAAAGGTTAGGAGATTTGTTGGAAGGGTCTAATAAATTTTGTACTTATATTTTTTGTTCTCATGCAAAATAGAAATTGTAGCTGTGCTACTATAAATAGTTAATGTCATGACAGTTTTACTATGATAAAATCGAGTTATTAGATATCCACTGTGTTGGAAGATATCAATGATTTCATTTAATGTTAATCAAGCCAATTGAAGCGGAGATTGAGAAAGAGAACACCTAAAGACATAAAACCATATCGCTCATTTGGTTTGATGGAAAGTTTTGTTAGAGAATAAATTGCGGGATCAAGTAGGATTTCTATCTATTATCTCCTTCCACAAGTGGAGATTGTAGTAGTTGACTACCGCTGGTTTTCCAATTCAGGTGAGGCCATCTGCATGCTTTTGTTGCTGATTGCATTGCATTTTTAGCTCCCTGATGATGTGTGAAACTGTGAACAGTGATATAAAGTTGTTTTGGGCACGTGGATGACCTTATCCTTCAATTAAGCATAAAAGTCAATCCACATAACTATTTTCTGATAATGCTTGCCTTTTTCTGTAGAAAACAAGAGGAGGGATGTTATAAGTTGCCTTTTCTTTTCTCTCATTGTTACTTAATATGGCGATACTCGTCAACTCTTTTGATGTTGTAACTTTGTGATGCTTTGATAAAGTCTTGGTGAATTTCTTTCATATGGCTAAGGTTACTCTATGGGCAGTATCCTATAACTAGTTTCTTCTTCAGTAAAATTATTTCTTTCTATTATCATAGTTATTTAATTAAGTGTAATTTCTCCATGGCCACCATCAAGATCCGATACCGCACTGTTCATAAAAGTTTTGTTCAAAATGCAGAATGTTTTCTATGTTTTTTCTGCTTTCGAACAAAATTTTTCTTTTCTCTATTCACTCTGGTAAGAAGCAGGTAGAAAACCAGCAATATTTATCATGGACATGCATTTATATACATGTCTTCATGTCTGTTGTACTCTTACTGATATGGTTTCATTTCTTTGGTTTTCTTTTATAATCGGGTATTGCTTGGCATACAAGCCAATGCATGTTGTCCAAGTATCATTATGTTTGTGGGGTGGAGCAGGAGGAAACAGTTTGAGATTATTTGACCTTTCTGTAATATGATGAATTAAATAGAGGCATTATTTTCCTCTTGATTTTTCTTTGATATGTCGGCAATTAAAATCTTAATTTCCTACCTGTAATTTTATTGTGAGATTTAAACAAATTTAAGTTATTCTTTTGTTCATATCATTCTTCTTTCCTGTTGTGTAATTGTAGCAAGTTGAGAATTGTTTGTCAAAGGTGGAGCAGTCGCCTGTAAAATCAATGCAAAATGCAATCTCTCCTTCGCAGAATGCTCTGGTCACAGATCAACTCTTTAGGCATTCAAACATTGATGTGAAGGTTGCTGTTGCCTCATGCATTAGTGAGATAACAAGAATAACTGCACCAGATGCACCTTATGATGATGATCAGATGAAGGTCCGCAGTTTTTGACATCTTATAATTCTTAATGGCTTTAGAGCTTGTATTGCATTTTTACCTCATCTTGACACCATACTTTCTGTTTTTTTCGTCTTCTTTAATTTCATGGGCAAGCAGGAAGTATTTCAGCTCATTGTATCATCATTTGAAAATCTAGATGACAAATCAAGTCGGTCTTATGTTAAGAGGGCCTCAATTCTTGAAACTGTTGCGAAGGTTAGGTCATGTGTGGTGATGCTGGATCTTGAATGTGATGCACTAATAATTGAGATGTTTCAGCACTTCTTTAAGGCTGTAAGGTATGGAAGAATATCTTCATTGGAAAGGCTATGTATGCTGGCTTTTTGATTTTGCTGGCTTCCTTGTCTTGTTGAATTTCAGTTGCTTCCTTTAGCTATGTGCTTTGAAAATTACCCTGAAGATTATATGCTTTTTGCAAGAATATTATGCACAAATACGCTTTTCCCTTTTTGTTTGATTGCCTTCCGTGTCTCATATGCATGATTGTAGCTGGCTGGCCCTTGAGGCTTTGGGTGATTTAGCATTTTTAGAGATCACATTGGAATGCATTTGGCACTGATATAAGGATTACTTTTGGTCTTGCTGTTGTAATGTAGGTAATGTGGGGGGCATGAGTTAATTGTTTGATTTATTTAAATCTGCAAAATGTCAACAGATGGTAATGCTTAATGTTATATTTTGTGATGAATTTCCAACCCAACATGGTCAACGGCTACACTATGGAATGTGTACGGAGCTCAAATCTGTGTATTGACAATATTATCTTCTTGTGCTTCTTAATTGATCTGATACCTTTATTTTATGCGTGTAGTTCCAAAAGAACATTGCTGGTGTGCTGTGTAAGGTTATATGAATCGGGAAATGATTCTGTTGAATGGTGACTGTTTAGTCTTTAATTCGTTTCTATTGATGGTTTATTCTTATTTTCAGGGATTATCATTCAGAAAATGTCCTTTCATCAATGGAGACCATCATGTCCCTTGTCTTAGAAGAAAGTGAAGATATCTCTGTGGAATTACTGTCACCCCTTTTGGCTAGTGTGAAAAAGGGTGATGAGGTGAACTATCTCTATCAGTTCATGGCACAAGCACTCCATTTATTTCCATCTGTTTCCATGAATGATCTAACTGCTTTTACTGTTTAGCAGGAAGCCCTTCCTGTTGCCCAAAAGTTGGGAGAGAAAGTACTGGAAACCTGTGCTATGAAGGTTAAACCTTACTTGATACAGGCTGTGAAATCTTTGGGTGTATCTTTAGATGACTATAGTGACATCGTTGGTTCAATGTGCCAAGAAGTCTCTGGTACCATTGAGCAGAAAGATGATCATGCTGGTGATGAAAATAAGGTAAGCTTGTTGTGCTATTAAAGATAGCATTCTAGGTAGTGCGCTGATTTAACCACTCATTTAATGGTGTATCTTGTGCTGCCATCATTAAGCTGTTTTGATATACCTAGTGGCATTGCTGTTTATTTTCTATATATGATTTAATGAAGATTCTCAACTGTTTTTTGCCCCTTCATTCCTTGTTACTGAATTTGAATTGACTGAATTGACACGTCATTTACTGGGTATATTAGATATCTCAATATTAGTTGTTGCACCAGATAAGTCAAACCCCTACTATTAGTGTCAATGAGAAGTCTTTTGATAAGTGCCTGGCTTAAATTTTCTGTTCGGGGTATTGCCATGTATTTAAGATTCCAATAGCTGAAAAATCATGATCTCTACTAGATTGGTTCCATCCTGATTGCTGTTGTGCTAGTATGGAGTCGCATCCTTCAAGCAACTGGCTCATGTGTGACTTTGTGTATGTTGGCTCTTATAAAAATTTGATTCAGAAGTTTTTTTGGTTTTTTATTCTAATTTTTTTGTCAATAGTTTATTGTGCATCGAATCTAATCGAAACTGGTGACTAAGTGGTATTTGGTTGAAGCTGGCAGTTGTTTACTGGTGCAATTTTCTTCTTATGGTCTGAATTTGATTTCTCACAACATGCCCTTGACTTGTTGCAGGCTGAAGAGAGCAAGCCAGCTGGGACATTGTCAGCTGCTGCTGCTGCCCAGGCACGACACCTTCCCTTCTAAATTTTGTTTTTTTGAATTTGTATTTATTTTTTGAATTTTGTTTTTCTCCAGGTTGATGAAGAGGAAACAATAGAAGTGACAGCTCCTAAACAAGCTGATCCTGCAAATGACAAATCTCCAAAGTCAGCTGTGAGCAATGGTGTCACTCAGACCGGGGAAGATGACTCCTTGGCAGATTCACATTCCTTGAAGAAGCAAGAGGATAATCATACTGATCAGTTGAAAAGCATAGATATGCCAAGTAATGCTGAACCTGTCATTTCAGATTCTGAAAAGGTAGCAAACACAGAAAGCGAGGCAGAGCAGGCAAGCAAGAAGAGTGCTGAGAAGTCTCCAACAAAATTGGCGGAGCCTTCAGAGAGTTGTCCTGCTGTCTCTGAGAAGGAAGCTGTGGAATTGCCAGATGATAAAATTCCCGATGAGGATATTCCTAGTTCTCATAAAGATCAATCTGTTGAAGAAGCAATATCTTCTGAGAATATAAAACAAACTGTCAGTCAGCCTTCCTCACCAAAGGCATCAGAGGGTGAGTCTGTACCTGTCGCTTCCCCATCTGTTGGTGAAAGCTCTCCTGTTGAAAGTGTTTCCAAAAATGGTGGACGGCCAAAGAAAAAGGAGAGCTTGAACAAACATTGTGCACCATCTTCTGATGATGTTCCGAAAAAGGTATCTGATGGAACAGGTGATTCAGAAGTAAAATCACATAAACACTCTGGAAAGAAGGCATTTGCTGGGACTTCCAGTGATGATAAGACACCGATGATGACAGATGCATCCAAGAAGGAAAGTGACACCACTAGTGAACCAGAGGCAAAATCACTGAAGGAATCATCAAAAGAGGTGGGCACATCCAAGAAGGAAAGTGACGCTGCTAGTGAACCAGAGGCAAAACCACCGAAGCAGACATCTAAAAAGGTTGACACATCCAAGAGGGAAAGCGACACCACTTGTGAACCAGAGGCGAAACTGCCAAAGCAGTCATCTAAAAAGGTGGACACATCCAAGAGGGAAAGTGACACCACTGTTGAACCAGAGGCGAAACTGCCAAAGCAGTCATCTAAAAAGGTGGACACATCCAAGAGGGAAAGTGACACCACTGTTGAGCCAGAGGTGAAACTGCCAAAGCAGTCATCTAAAAAGGTGGATGTATCCAAGAAGGAAAGCAATACCACTGGTGAATCGGAGGCAAAGCCGCTGAAGCAGTCATCTAAAAAAGTGGATGAAAGTGGCAGCAATGATGTCTTGTCTTTAAAGCAATCTGAGGATAAGAAGCGTCAGAGTCGTGGTAAAGCAGCTTCAGAAAAGCATGCAACCAAAAGTTCAACTAAAGATGATGACAAAGTACTTGTTTTCTTTGCCATCACTTGTGGTTTTACTGTTTATTTGCCAAGTCCAATAATTAATAAGTTTGTTGTTGTTATCATGATTTATTTAGGAAAAGACCCCTTCAACCAAGTCAGCTGCAAAATCAGCAAAAGAGGAACATCACTCAGAGGAGACCCCTGTGACCAGTACCAAGAGGAAGCGTGGTGATGAAAAAGTATGTGTTCTTTATACACACAGTCATACATATCTGCAACAATTGATTCTTATTTGGTATTTCAGTTTGTAGCTTATCAGGTATGAGTGTTTTACTTACTGAACCATAGATAGACAGTACTGATGTGATGCTCATTTAAAATGTTTTTGTTTTACCAAATTTACAATTCTATAGTCTCCAATTGTCAAATGGAAACATTGGAAATTTTTGGTTAAATTTCACGACACGTCCAATTGGTTATTTTACATGTTAAATCGCACACCATGTTGCGTCTTGTCCCCTATCTTTAGCATTCTGCTTTCTAGAATTACAATGTATGGTTGAATAAATACATATATCAGCTTTATAACACGTGTTTCTTTGTTGGGTTCTTTAGCTGATGAATTTAAATTATCTGTGTACACTACTTTGGCTTGGAGATTTGTTCTTTATGATTATTTCCTAATTAAGTGATTATTGTGGCAGGGATCTGATATTAAAGAATTTGATGAAAATGTGGTTGGTTCAAAGGTTAAAGTATGGTGGCCAAAAGATCGCCAGTGAGTTCTCACCTCCTTGTTTTTTTAGTAATGTTTTCATTAGCTATTGCTCAAGGCTGACGTTTGTACTATAATTGAACTGATACTTGTGTATATGTGGGTATGTGATACTTAAGAGCCATCCTTTCAAAATTGTGACACGATTGTTATTTCCAACTTGTCTGTTTTTCTTGACATTATAGAAATTATCTTAATGCATTTGAATTGAAGTTCAGACTACCCGATGTTATTTCTTGTGCCAAGCAATTTTCTTCAATCATGGGCATCCCTTTGGCTTCAACCACCTCATTCATGGGCCTCTCCTTATTGTTGAATAAAATTTTAATTATTATATTTAGCCCTAAGTACATTGCACTTTCACTATGGTTGTGGGTTCAAATGCATAGTGCTATTTTCTCATGTTCCTTGCGTGATTTTGCAGATTTTACGAGGGTACAATTGACTCTTTTGACCCGATTAAGAAGAAGCATAAGGTATGTGACCTTTATCAAGGATGCCTGGTCTTGATTGTCTATACAAGTTAACATGGGTTTGGAATTTGGGTTCTTGCTTTTTTTTTTGGGTCTGTCTTTTTTCTGGAAGGATTATTTTTCTTTTATAACCTTCTGCATGTGAGCACATGAATACTTAAAGGTCTCAGCGTTTTTGTCTAATTGAAAAAAGAAAAGATAGGTCTGTCTGTCTGAGTTAAATGTCTTTTTACTTTTGTAGGTTGTATATACCGATGGCGATGAAGAAATTTTAATCCTCAAAAGGCAAAGGTTTGAGTTTGTTGGTGATGACTCTGAGTCAGAAGAGGTGGGTGGCTACTGGCTTGCTTCCTACTATATTTTCAAGATCTTGACATTTTGTGCTAACACATTTCATTGACAGGAAGAAGCAACTGATCACCCAAGTCCTGAAACCTCGTCTGAAATGTATGTGCTCTTTATTGTTGTATTTTGGCTTCTCAGTTGACAATTACATTACGTTTTTAAATTTCTGGTTGTTGTGGCTTGTGTGATCTGAAACCCTGATATGGTTTCATTTTTTATGATTTTAAACAGGCCGCTGAAGAAGAGAATGAAAACAAGTTCCGACAAGTCATCTAAGCAGGGAAAGGTGGATGCTTCCCCAAAAAGGTTTGTTATGACTCTTCTGAAGCTATGCCAGTTTCATTTGCTGGATTTCTAATAAATGTTTAATCGATAGAGGAAGCGGAGCATCCTCCAGCAAATCCAAAAGTGCAGCTGCAAAATCAGGAGGAAAGTCTAAGGAATCTGGTAAAACTGGTGGGAAATCTGTAGATGAATTGAGAGTTAAGAAATCAGATGATCGTGGCAAAACCAAGGATCATACCCCTAAAAGTGGAAGTAAATCTGACGCCGCTTCAAAAACTGCCAGCAAATCAAAAAATGACAACCCTGTGACATCCAAGACTAGCAAGTCCAAGGAGGATGGCCCAAGCACTCCCAAGGCTTCCAGGTCCAAGCAAGAAACCCCAAGGACTGGCAAGTCCAAGCATGATACCTCAAAGGTTTCCTCCTCCAGTGCCAAGGGTAAAGCCTCAAAAAGTGGTGGCAAATCTGATGTAAATGGTGCTGGAAAGTTGAAGTTCGGCTCATCGAAGGTGAAAGAAATTGACGACGAAGAGACCTCAACAGATTCAGAGACCGTGCAGCAAAGCGCAAAGGTGAAAACAGGAGGCTCATCCAAAGGAGGGAGCGACGTCAAGAGTGGGAAAAAGCGGCAAAGAGTTTGAAGTTGAAGATCTCTCTTGAGCCGCTGCTTGTTGGAAGCAGAGTTGTTTCTTGTCCCCGACACATGGACCTTGATTGCCTTGCCTAGCTCTCTTTGACATCGCCTCCACACAGTAAGCCATGCCTCTGGTATTTATTTACCGTCTTTGACGCGATCCCCAGATCATCGGCTTAAGCTTGTTAGTCTAGTTAATGGTTGCTTGTAGGATTAGTTTTCTCCTCTTATGGTTTTAGATGGTATCTATCTATGCTGTCTGGGAAGCGACAGTAGAATAGATTTAGTTTGTTGAAATAGATGCCTTCATAGATTATGACAGATCCATGAAAACATTGCCATGGCAATTGCTGCCCTCAATTCACCATTGGATCATTCTGGTCGATGCATCACTGTCTGTTGGCTATAATAGCTGTTGTTGTCAAAATCATGATTTGACTCGTAAAATTATACGATTTTACGAGTCAAAAGAACAAACCTGTTAAAATCGGATCCTGTTAAAATCGGAGTAAAATTGTTAAAATTAATTAGAATCGTAAAATTGAACTGGCCCCCCCAACTAGGCCATGCCCTGCCTCCCTTGTCACAATG
Source organism: Salix arbutifolia (assembly GCA_025169955.1). Classification (NCBI taxonomy): domain Eukaryota; kingdom Viridiplantae; phylum Streptophyta; class Magnoliopsida; order Malpighiales; family Salicaceae; genus Salix; species Salix arbutifolia. The sequence goes on along the minus strand of CM045919.1, from coordinate 1,494,625 downwards.
GTGGAATCTTGAAAATCATTGTTATGGTTTGAAAATCAAACTGAGATCAGTATATTTTAAATGCATGTACAAACAATAAAAAATTCTTGATTCTATGGATTGAAATATTTACTTTAAAATTTATATTAAATTTTTGAAAAAAATACATTTTTTAATTTTTACTTTAAAATAAATTTTTAAAAGATTTTAAAAAATATAGATTGAAAAGATTATCTGAAGTTAAAATAGTTTGTTTTTCATTCACAAAATTATCTCATAATAGTTTTAACTAATGACAATATAATTTAATTTTTTGCTAAACAAATCTGTACTCGGGGCAAGCAATGGATTTTGGGTGGATTTTCATTTCCAGAGGAAGCCATGGACCCTTTGAATTCTTAACCCCACCAGATATCCTTTCGTTCGTGGGCTAATTATGTCTAGGAAATTGACATCTGAATATCATCAAAGCTGACCAGCCAGGTAGCATTATAGAACTCCCGGGCCATAGAAAAAATAGAGAAAGGAAGAAAGACCTCTTCCAGACTTCGTGGGAATTTGTTTTTGTTTTATTTTCCAAGGCTAATATGCATATTGAAACTAAATCTTTCTGTGTTGATCATGGAGGAGACATGAAAAGAGAATGAATGGTGCTCATCTGGTCTAGCAATTCACTTCCTATATGATGGTTACAAATCTAGATTTCCAATTATGATTTACCTAATTAATGGAGTTCATCCAATATTAGAAATCCTAAATACTAATTAAAAACAAATAATTAGAATCTAAAATTAAATAATTAAAACAACAGCTTCAAGCTTCATATTAAATGCTTTCAGGTTTCTTGGTGAATTTCTCTCCATGCTTGGTCTTGTCCATCTTGTTCATAAATACAGTTATAACACGCTCCATGTCAATCTCTTTTACTTGCAAAAGACTCAACCTCGAGTCATCTCCTAACCCTAGCACATTCAACAACCTAATCAAGAAATTCTTTTATGTCCAAATCTCCATTGAATATCATGATTTTTATCTTGATGAAAAAATCATAATGCTTGTTTGTCTTAGAATGTTAAGGCCTTACATACCCTATCAAATTCATCTCCACCAACACCTTCCATATGGATAATTGATTGTCCAAGTGGATCTCCCATAATAGGTATGAGATTTGTCTTGCCTCAAGACAGTATCCAGATAAGTTCTTCTCTTTTTCACGATCCTTGTTTGTGTTATCCACTAGTAAACTAGATTTACTTTGGTTTGATCCAAACAATCTAAGTTTTGCTTTTGAGTTTGCATAATATTTCCATCCATCAAGGAGGCCAACTTGCTCTGATACCAATTGATGCTGCACGGTAGAAAGTTAGGATTCTCAAGTCCTAAGGTTACGAACTTAAACTATAGAGAAGCTAGTGTTTAATTAAAAATCTTAATAATAATAATCTTTTTTCTCAAAATAAACTAGATGCCTCCATTTATATTAGTTTTAAAATTCTTTATGGGAAATGATTCTTAATTATTATTATTTTTTATAGAAAATGATCCCTAATTAAAACTTATCTAATTAATAGGAACCATTTAGCTTTAAGATTCTTAAATACTAATTAAAATAATAATTAAAGTTCAAAATTAACTAGAAAAATAATCAAAACAACAACTTCAAGTTTCGTATTACATGCATTCAAGTTTCTTCATGCTCCATGTCCTTGTTTTTCAGGCCATTTACACAGTAAAATCATTAAAGAAACACATGAATAAACTATCAATTTATTATTTTCAGATGAATATAATTTAAAAAAAAAAAACGAGTTACAATGGAAACCCTCAGACATCTAAGAAACAAATTCCGACAAGCTCTTGTCGGATTCCATTAATTTTATATTATTGGATGAACACTTTCAACACTCCAGTAGTGTTGCATTTCTAAAGTAGCCACAATTGACTAACCAACGGCAGTGTTATTATTATATTGGATCCAAGGCGTAGAATTCTCTCCTTCTCTCTAGGTGTCCTTGTTGTAATAATTCCTCAATATTGCATACCACTGTGCCCAGTACACAATAATATGCTCTGCCTTATCCAATTTCTTCTCTCATTAACAGTAGTTTCCTTTTGACTTTTTTAATTTTTATTTTTACTTTATTCTTTTAGCAACCACTCGCTCCCACTTCGGTCTGTTCGGGAGTGTGATTGAGATTGTTTTCAAAGTATTTTTTGTTTAAAAATATATTGTAATGATAATTTTTGATATTAGCATATCAAAATGATCTAAAAACACCAAATTTTGATATCAGCACATCAAAATGATCTAAATACACTATTTTTTTAATTTAAAATAAAAAATAACAATAAAAATTATAATTTTTTCAAAAATACTTTTAAAACACGTTACTAACCTCTTATCAGAGTGAAGTAGTGTTCTGTCCACTTGTTTTCTTATTACAGAATCATATTGCTCCAATATTAATATTCATCTGGGCAATCATATGGCAGCTCTAACTTTTGCGACTCCCGGCCCCAACCCCCACACGCGACAGCAACTTGCTCCCTCCTCCTGCTTAGTGGAGGACTGCTTTTGTTCGTTGGTTGTTGTTGAAACTCCAATTCCGAATCCCTTTTCGTTTCTATAAATTTCTTAAACTTTCTCTGGGTCTGAATGATCTCACTGTCCATTAATTTGTTGGTCAAATGTTGCTGCAAATTGAGTGTTCAGTGATGCATGAATCTTTAAAGAGTATGGTAGATACCAAGAACCACTTGTATTAACCAGGAGATTGTACATGTATTCACCTCCTATAATGACTGAATAGCTGGAGTCATGCTCTAAGTGGGTTGGTGATGAACTTACAGCTATGTGACTGTTTGAAAGTGTGGTTGTGGTTGTTTTTAAAAATACTTTTCGTACAGAAATGCATCAAAATGATATTTTTTTATTTTTTAAAAATTATTTTTGACATCAGCACATGAAAATGATCTAAAAATACAAAAAAACACCATTTTTTCAAAACGCTTTTGAAACATAGTGTCAAACATCCTAAGGAAATTTTGTAGGATGAGACATGGTGTTTCGTGATGGAGATTTAAGTGAAAGCTATGAATTCATGCCACCAATTGTATATATATAGTGTATATACAAAGATATGGGTAACTAGTAGAAGCATTATTGTTGAGCAACTAATTCTAAAGTGACTTTAATAATAATTTCATCTTGATTAGTGGGTTTTTTACATGCCTTGATTGCATAGATTCCAGACATCAAGCTCATGATTTTAAGAGCTTGAATAGTTAACATCTATTTATTTATTTTTGGATTCGAGGAAACCTCATCCTTGTAAAGCGCACTATGTGTACTTAGATGAGTGAATAAAATTTCTGATATCCCAGATTCTTACAAGAGGTGTATATCCTGACTCAAACTCGAAATCTGCTGTGCATATCTCAAACTCTTTGTCATCATGTCATGTCCTTTGAAAACAGTTAACATCTACTTGATTTAGTTAGTATCAAGCATATTTTCTTAACAAATCTCTCGAGTGATAATGTTATGAGGTCACGAGAGATTCAAATTTACACGTATAACACCAATTGTGGTGAGAATTTAACCACAACTCTGGGACAAAAAGTTGTGGTTTGTCAATGTCAAGATCATTAATGTGATCTTGAAACTATTCCATGTATATTGGATAATGATCAATGGCATCCGGAGAAGATGAGCGTACATAATGTAGGTGGAGATTAAGACCTCAATGGAGATCTTCAAAGCAAGTTGGTTTAGTTTTAGGAGCTCATATTGGATAATAATTTTTGTTACAAGGAATATTTTATGCAATAAGATAACTATTTTGAACATAAAATTGTAATGATTTTAAAATGGAAATCCAATTTAAGGAATTAATTCTAAAGTGTAAGAAATCCAATTGAGAAGCGTTGTTGTTTGAAAAACGCATCAACAATCAATAGACATTAGGTATAGAGTTTGAAAAATATTAAATCTTTGTATTTAGTTATCAAGATCATCCAAAAGGTAATTTCTTTATAATTTTCTCTTACATTTTGTGATGGTTTTGGATGGGAGTTTAATGGAGGAATTTTGATTTTTTTTTTTGATGATTACATTGAAAATAAAATAGATAGTTGGGGCACTTTGGGAGAAATAAACCTTTAGCAAATATCTTTAGTTGGATGTGCCCATGTTGCTATCAATACTTTTCTCTTTCTTTCTTTTCTTTTCCATGCGAAGAATTATATATCTCTGTAAATCAACTTTATCTTTTATATATATAAATATATGAAATATGATATATTTACACTCCCAATCACCAAGTTCATGATACAAAATATGAGATAAAGCTAAAAAAAAAGAAGCACCATTTCAAAAACCCAAAGGGCCATGAAAGTTTCCAAGGATTTGATTAAAACCCCAATTGTTTCATATTTTTACAAAGAATATATGTTTTTATTTCAAACTTGAAATTTATTGTGTAAATCATAAATATTTTGCATCACGTTGTGTTCTTTGAGACATCTCATTTAAATCCCCGCGCGCGCCCGCGCACACACACACACACACACATATATATATATATATATATATATATATATATATATATATATATATATATATATATATATATATATTGTATTGAAGACACCATTCGACACACATCCACGTTAACTTAAGTGGCAAGGTATCCTTTAAGTCCAACATTGAATTTGTTCTACAAGTTGATGGAGTAGGTTTAAAGGGAAAATACTTTTTCTTAAAAATATTATGTTTAATAATTTTAGAATCTATACAGCAACCGTACAATTATTTTTATTCTCCCTCTCCCTCTCTCTGAGATAGATCTAGAATTAGCATAAATTAATAATTAGAGAACTACAATTATTTTTATTCTTTCAACACATGATCAACCAGATTTTCCTTACAGAAACTGGTATGCTAATCATATGGTGTGATCGCTCGGTGCACAGCATATGCTTATCTCGTTTTGAGAGAATCTTACTGTAAGTTTGATTGATAGTATGATTGTGGTTATTTTTAAAAATATTTTTTATTTAAAAATATATTAAAATATTTTTTTTTAAAAAAAATAATTATTTTTGACATCAACACATTAAAATGATCTAAAAACATTAAAAAAATTAATTTAAAATAAAAAATATAACTAATTTTTTTTCTTTTCAAAAACACTTTCTAAAAAGCACTCCCCAACACCCCCTTAATCTACTGTAAATTTTAGCCTCATCATATAATAATATTATGAATTAAAAGGATAATATAAAATCAATACATGTCACATGGGGTTGCGATCCCCAACCAATCAAGATTCCTTGTCAAAGGTTCCCAATGACATGGAGCGTGGGGATAGGTGACAAGCAATAAGCAGTCGTGTCTGCAACTGAGGCAGCAATATACAAACTGATTATATATCTATATATATCTATATAAAGATTATATTAAATGAATAATCCTGAGTGAATTTTATCCTTACTCCTGTTTTCCCCACCCAAATATCTTAGACAATGTTATTTTTTTATCCCCAAAGGTATTTCAGCACGAAATTCAAGTATTTTGGACCAGATTGGCAAGTTTAACTGTTGTATCCGCATGCATACATACATACACACACATATTCTATTTCCTTAGATAAATTAAAAATGATTTGTTTATCCATGATCTACACATTTTTTTTTGATTGACCCCAGTTTTGCTATTTAAATTGACACCTCTCCATGCAGATTCCGCTTGGCGTTGTCTTGGCTATCCCACCTTTTAACTACCCTGTCAATCTTGCTGTTTCGAAAATCGCCCCTGCACTAATTGCTGGTAACTCCCTCGTGCTCAAGCCCCCAACCCAGGTATATATGGGTTTGAAACCTGTGGTTTCAAACTACTCAACTCTCGTTGCATATATCATGTAAACATACTGTAATTTTAATGCTATGTAATTTAGTTCTGAATGCTCAAATAACTGCTTTTGGTGGTCAAAATTATGAGGGTGTTTGGGAGAGCTGTTGCTGTAGCTTTTCAAAGTGCTTTTCGTGCCGAAATACATCAAAATGATGTTTTTTTATTTTTTAAAAATCATTTTTGACATCAGCACATCAAAATGATCTAAAAACACCAAACCATATTCATTTAAAATGAAAAAAGAAAAGAAAAGCTGCAAACCGGCGTTTGAAACGCTATCCAAACAGGCTCTATGTCACGGCATTAATTCCTTGCAGGGTGCTGTTGCTGCACTACACATGGTCCATTGCTTTCACTTGGCTGGTTTTCCCAAAGGTCTCATTGGCTGTGTTACTGGGAAGGGTTCAGAGATTGGTGACTTCCTCACAATGCATCCTGGTGTCAACTGTATAAGGTAAAATTATTTGATTTTTTGAAATTCTTTCTTCACCATGAAAAATTTCTCCGCTTCCCATCCAACCTAATTGCTCATTTTATTTCATTTTGACTTATGGCATACTGCACGATCATAATGTTAAGGTGCACAATGTGAACACAATAAAATAAGCATTTCTGATTTTCAAACTGCTGCGGTTTCTCGAGCTCAGAGAAACTTCTCCCACTTGATGAGTGTTCTTGTTCAGTTTTACAGGTGGAGACACTGGAATAGCAATCTCAAAGAAGGCTGGGATGGTCCCGCTTCAAATGGAGTTAGGTGGTAAAGATGCTTGTATCATTCTAGAAGATGCTGATTTGGATTTAGCAGCAGCTAATATCGTTAAAGGAGGCTTCTCGTACAGGTTAGAAGATTTCTTAAGTAGTGCCCGTTTGGCATTGCGATCCCACCGGTTTTTGACCGAAATTTGAATTTTTTTTTCATTTTAAATGAATATGTTTTAGTGTTTTTAGATCATTTTGATATGCTGATTTCAAAAATAATTTTTAAAAAATAAAAAAACATCATTTTGATGTATTTCGGCACGATAAGCACTTTGAAAAGCTACCGCAACCACACTCCCAAACAGGCCCTCAACTACCCTCTTTGATCTGTAAATGTTCTTACAAGAGTTACATTTTCATCCCTTCATGCGCGATTCATCCATGTTAATTTATGAGTGTTAGTTTCTACAGAGGCAGCAATTCGAAGACTCCTAATTACAGTAGTCTCCATATAAAGTGCTCCAACTGAAAATGAATTCTTGAGCCACAGAAACATCTACTTCGAATATTGTTTTGGCCTTGCTTGTCCCAATTTGTCATTTATTATTGTCTATGCAGTGGTCAGAGGTGCACAGCTGTGAAGGTTGTCCTCATCATGGAATCGGTAGCTGCCACTCTTGTTGAAAAGGTTAAAGCTAAAATAGAAAAACTGACCGTTGGGCCAACTTCATTGAAGGACTGGTCATGGATGCCAAGCAGAAAGGGGCAACATTCTGTCAAGAGTATAAGCGGGAGGGAAACCTAATATGGCCATTGTTGTTAGATAACGTCCAGCCTGATATGAGGATAGCTTGGGAAGAGCCTTTTGGCCCGGTTTTACCTGTTATCAGAATAAACTCTATTGAAGAAGCTATCCACCACAGCAATGCTAGCAATTTTGGCCTCCAGGTATAATATTGCCATCCTTTGCGCATCGATCCATGCAAATTCTTTTGGTATATCAAAGAAATATCATTTTATTCTTGCCAAGTACTCGGTTTTTCTTTTTTGCACTAGTAATAAATAGTTTTTATATTTAAAGATTCTGAACTCGTGCTCAATTGCAGGGAAGCATCTTTACAAGAGATATAAACAAAGCAATTTTAATTAGTGATGCTATGGAGACAGGAACAGTGCAGATCAATTCCGCACCAGCTCGTGGACCTGATCATTTCCCATTCCAGGTGAATTTCCCATCCCATTTTCAGGATTCGCTGATTGATTTCGTGACTCCTTCTAGTATAGTCTATTCACATTACTTGAAATACCATTCTGAGTTCTCGATACACACCTGCGCCGATCAACTATATCCTTGAAACATGATTCCCAAATTAATTATCCTTGAAACTTGTTTAATATCCTCTCTTTTGGACTGTATTTCACCATAATTACAGAATAGCTAACCACATCATGTGTTCATGCTGCTGCTATCCCAAACCAGTTGCCGGCGGCTCAATTTCTGCTTGCATTGTGCAGGGTTTGAAGGAAAGTGGGATTGGTTCCCAGGGAATCACCAATAGTATTAATATGATGACGAAGATCAAGAGCACAGTAATCAACTTACCTACCCCTTCTTACGCAATGGGTTGATCCGGCTCGTAAAATGTTTGTATAATAAACATGCCTCTACGTACAATAAGTCACGTGAAATGCTATCTTTTAGTTCACCAGTACAATCACCGAGTCATATGGTGCTTTCAAGCTTCGCATACTTGTTTGTATAGAAGAAGAGCGGTGAGTCTAGCAGTTACCTGAGTGTTTTGTAGCATTTGCTTTTGGCTTGTAAAGCATAGCTTGTGGATGGTTTCGTGTCTCGTGGGAGGATTTGTCTTGGGACGTCGAGGTTTTAGAGAATAATATAAATTATATTTTGGGGTTCATTTAACAACTGAAGTTTTTAGGTGATACAGTTTTTTAATATAGTATCAAAGTCTTGTTGACCTAACGGTCACGGATTCGAAGCTCGCCCTTATTTTATTTGATAAAAATCAAGCACAAGGTAGTGTGAGTTTGTGCAAGTTTCAAGGTCAAAGCAGGGATGTCAATCTCGTTCCGTTTCGGCCGAAACGTTTCGTACCAGTTAAAAAAAGAGATAAATAGGTATTGTTTTTATCCCGGGTTTAATTCCGGTCCATTCTGGAATTTTTGGCTAAATTCTGGCTGAAACGCGTTGGGAACATTTTACCTATGCCGTTTCGGCCAAATAGTGTTTTTTTTTTTAAATAATAAATAATTTTAGAATATCAATCATATTTCTTAATCCGATTGTTAGATTGAGATGAAATTTTACAAGGAGTTTCTTGACATATTTATATATATTATGTTAAAATTTCAGAGCAATCAGAGATTGTGATAATCTTGTGAGATTGATGATGACATCCTCGTAATATTATACATATTCATAATTTTGTTTAGAAAAGTCATTTTCTTGTCTTTTTTTTAGATTAAATTGTATAATTTTAAATAATTTTATTTTTGAATTTGAATTTTTTATATATATATATATATAAACGGTACCACCCTGAAACAGTATGCTGAACGCTCTGAAATGTTTCGTTCCAATTAAAAAAACAAAGTACCAACCGAAATAGAATTAGCAACCTTGACTTAAATAGTTTTCACTTGATAAAATATATTAAAAAATAATATAAATTATAAAGATATGATTTATATTATTCTTTAACATAAAGTTAAATCAAAGCCAGGCTCATTGTTATAGATACTAGCGACCACCTTTTAATTAAGTAGCTGCCCTGTCTATCTTTTTACCTGTGCGTGTGTTTTGTAATTACAAAATGAGACTCATGCATGAATGCAGATTATGAATTGTCGCGTGCTCCAATGGCGCCCACCTTTCGAACTATGAGAGCCATTGGCGCTGTTAACTTTTATCTGAATATAGATCTATAATAGCTGATCGATGGAAGTAAACATGATTGTATAAAGTATACAAATAAAGTTTATAAACATGATTGTATAAAGTATACAAATAAAGTTTAATTGAAACATTCATCCAACCCCAAAATAACCCAAACAATAATCACATGTAAAATTTCCAACCCATTTGAATTGGCGCGGACAAGTATACTAAGAGCCTGTTTGGGATGACGGTTGTGATTATTTTTGAAAATGCTTTTCATTTATAAATACATTAAAATAATATTTTTTTATTTTTTAAAAATCATTTTTGATCAGCACATCAAAATGATTTAAAAACACTAAAAAAATTCATTTAAAATGATTTTTTTTTCAAAATTTAAGGAAACGGCGGTACAACCGCCCTCCCAAACAGCTTTTAAATAAATAAATAAAATCATACTTATCAAGCATGAAACACTAAATTCAATAAAAATATTTTTAAAAAGATATTATCTTGGTTTTTTTAATTAAATAATATTTCTCCGTTATTTCAGGTTGTTTTTGAATTTATAAAATCAACTAGATTACATCGAGTCAATCCCTGTATAGTTTTTATTTTTTATTTTGCTAGAAAACATGCTAGAAACAACTCAATGTTTTTTAAAGTTCAGTAGAAAATTTATTCGACCTGTAATTTAGTACAAAGCCAATAAAAAAACTCAATTGAGAACAAAATAGTACGAGGACCTATCTAAGAATCGGTGAATAGTTTGGGGACAGATCCGAGGGAATCCAAAAATGGAAACTGATTCGGCCGCATATGAAACTTGTCAGTCGATGATTCCCTAGCAAGACAAGTGTAATAACAGAGAAGAAATAAACAGCAGCCGTTATTTGACCTGCCTTTTGTCCACAATTATGGGGGTGTTTTTAACGGTGTTATTTTTTTTAAAAAATGATTTTTAAATTATTTGTTTTTGTGTTTTTAGATTATTTTTATATGCTAATATAAAATAATAATAATATTATTTTAATATATTTTTAAATAAAAAAATACTTTTAAAAGCAACCTCAATCACACTCTTAAACAGATACTATAACAATTAAAGTTTTTTCTTTTCGCTGATTAATTATAAAATAAGTTATTCAATAGTAATTTTGGATTAATTCTTTATGATATTGTGTTTCAAAAATATTTTTGAAAAAAATAAGAATTTTTTATTTTAAATTAATTTTGTTCATTTTCATATATAGAAAAATTATAAAATATTATTTTAATACATTTCTAAATAAAAATATTTTTAAAAACAATTTTAACTCGCAAAATCCCAAACTGTCACTAATTACCTCCCATATTTTTGAGAGATTTTATTCTCCCAAAAAATTACTACCTTTCCAAATAAATTAAGACTAATAATTCCTTCTTGCTTTACATGGATACGCCACAAACTATTTGAAGCAAATCCTTAATTTCATTGCCACAAATGAAAATCATGACACGTTGGCATGTGGGCCCGGAAAGGTTTCTATTATTTGCCAGGTGTCATTAAACAAAATTAGAAAAAAAAAAAAGAATATGCTGGAGAGCATTTATGTAAATAGAATTGCCAAAAAAGTCAAATAATCTATTTTTCAAATCACACATGAACATGGGATTTTGGGCTAGATTATGTTACTATCTTCATTTTTTTTTATTCCATAAAAGGATAATCTTCTGAATTATTGCTGGAAACGTTTTGTATTCCTATCATCGTGAATCTGTATTGTTGATCAGAACTGTTTGGGAATGTGGTTGCGGTAACTTTTCAAAGTGTTTATCATGCCGAAATATATCAAAATGATATTTTTTTATTTTTTAAAAATTATTTTTGAAATCAGCACATCAAAATCATCTAAAAACACCAAAATATATTCATTTAAAATAAATAAAATTTCAAATTTCGGCCAAAAGCCGATGGGATTGCAATGCCAAACGAGCACGATGTCTAGTTTTGCTATCCACTTGTAGTAATAATAATTCATTTTATGAAAAATAAAAAATAAAAAAGAAAAACTCATTCAATTTTCATTTTTTTTTACTATAAAAAATAATATGAAGCAATATTTTCTTGAGATTCAAGCGACTGATTTCACGTTCATGTTAAGCGCGTGGCTAGTTAATGTCAAATCACCGAGCTAGAATAATTCGGTTATATTATTGCTTTCACGTTCATATTAAACACGTGGTTAGTTAATATTGAATCACCGAGCTAGACTAATTTGGTTATATTATTATTAAGATCATTTATAACTTTTAAATTGAATATTCAAACAGTTATATATCGGTAATCAGATCGATAAATATATATCGATAACATATGCATTACTATAAAATAAATTATCGACGTAAATGTTGCATGAGAATTTGTATATTATGTTCATCTTTTGATGAACATAAACTATTCTTTATCAATCATTTCAAATCCAAACATAAAAATGTATTTCTTAAAATTAAATTTTACATTTTAATCTTATTTTATTATTGATTAAAATATAAATAAAATATACATAGCATACTTCAAATTATTATAACCCAAGTATCAATACTTTCTCTTGTTTACTTGAATTAATTTTGATCTCCACCTCTTCACAAATAAAAAGAGATTACCAAAAAGTTTTTTAATTTTGCATGGAAAAAAAGAAATAAATATTTAATAAATCAAAACCAATATAATAGTGGCCCCCACTTACGAGAACGGATTTGAAAGGAAAAAATAAATTAAAATTCACGAGCACACAAAAAATCCGAGAAAAAGCAAAGCAGCGGACGGACGGGTGGATCCTTGTCCTTTTAAAGACACCCTCTCTCTCTCTCTCCAAAATAAAAAAAAATAAAAATAAAATCCACAACGTTCCTCCCCCTCACCCCTCAAAAAACCCTAATTCTAGAGTAAAATCACAAAGAGCTTCAAAATCAGAGAATCGAAACCTGATTTTTGAATAGTTTGGGTGTCTGAAGGGTTTAAATGTTGTGAGATTGGAGTAATTAGAGCGGTAGATTTTGAAAGATCTGCTTGTATTTAATTAAATATAATTGAATTTTAAGTGTTTATTTATTAGAGAAAGAGATTAGTACTAATGGCGTCGTCAAATAGTGATAAAGAGCTTGAACAACAGTTACTGGAAGCTGGAACCAAGCTTCTTAACCCTCCTTCTTCTCTTGATGACTTGCTCACTCTTCTTGATGTAAGCCCTAGTTTTTTTTGTATTTTTTTGGTGGATTGTTGTTGACTTATGTAAACTAATGCATGAATTGGCTTACGATTTTTGTTAACGTGTTGTTGATGTTTGAAGATTCTGTTTCTTTAATGATGTTTTTTTACATTTGTGTTAGGTTTTTGAAGGGTTAGTGATGGAGTTGTTTTTGTATAATTGCATGTATGGATGGAATTTTTATAACGTGTTGTTGATGGTTAAAGATTCTGTCTCTTCAATGATGTTTTTTTATATTCATGTAGGTTTTTGAAGTGTTGATGGAGGAGTTATTTTTTTGTATAATTGCATGTATAGATGGATGGTGTGCTTTTGTGTTTGTGTGTTTTGATGGAAATCTGTGGAAGTTAGATAGAGGAATTGAGTGAATTTAGTGAGAGTTTGGTCAGTTTTTGATGGGGTGGGGGGTTTGTGTTGATTGATTTGAAAAAGGTTTTGAGAGTGGGTTGTTTGGGTTTGAAAGTTCAAGAAAGGCTTTCATTTTATAGTTTCCTATGTCACACTTGACACATGGTATAACACGTGTCTTGTGGGTGTGTTCCCGCGTAATTTTGAAGTGTGTCCTTGCGCGGGTTTTATGCTTTGTTGTTAGGGGTGATAACTTGGGTTTCTATTATGAATAATTTCTATCTTGGTGTTTGAGTTTGCGAGACCGTTGAAATTGTCTAATTAGGTTATATGGTAGTTTGTCTGTTTTTAGGTATGCGCGCGTGTGCACTAGATTTTGAGTTTTTAATTTGCGATTACTCTGGATATTGCATTTATAGCAAGGAAATATTAGTGTAAAGGTTAGGAGATTTGTTGGAAGGGTCTAATAAATTTTGTACTTATATTTTTTGTTCTCATGCAAAATAGAAATTGTAGCTGTGCTACTATAAATAATTAATGTCATGACAGTTTTACTATGATAAAATCAAGTTATTAGATATCCACTGTGTTGGAAGATATCAATGATTTCATTTAATGTTAATCAAGCCAATTGAAGCGGAGATTGAGAAAGAGAACACCTAAAGACATAAAACCATATCGCCCATTTGGTTTGATGGAAAGTTTTGTTAGAGAATAAATTGCGGGATCAAGTAGGATTTCTATCTATTATCTCCTTCCACAAGTGGAGATTGTAGTAGTTGACTACTGCTGGTTTTCCAATTCAGGTGAGGCCATCTGCATGCTTTTGTTGCTGATTGCATTGCATTTTTAGCTCCCTGATGATGTGTGAAACTGTGAACAGTGATATAAAGTTGTTTTGGGCACGTGGATGACCTTATCCTTCAATTAAGCATAAAAGTCAATCCACATAAATATTTTCTGATAATGCTTGCCTTTTTCTGTAGAAAACAAGAGGAGGGATGTTATAAGTTGCCTTTTCTTGTCTCTCATTGTTACTTAATATGGCGATACTCGTCAACTCTTTTGATGTTGTAACTTTGTGATGCTTTGATAAAGTCTTGGTGAATTTCTTTCATATGGCTAAGGTTACTCTATGGGCAGTATCCTATAACTAGTTTCTTCTTCAGTAAAATTATTTCTTTCTATTATCATAGTTATTTAATTAAGTGTAATTTCTCCATGGCCACCATCAAGATCCGATACCGCACTGTTCATAAAAGTTTTGTTCAAAATGCAGAATGTTTTCTATGTTTTTTCTGCTTTCGAACAAAATTTTTCTTTTCTCTATTCACTCTGGTAAGAAGCAGGTAGAAAACCAGCAATATTTATCATGGACATGCATTTATATACATGTCTTCATGTCTGTTGTACTCTTACTGATATGGTTTCATTTCTTTGGTTTTCTTTTATAATCGGGTATTGCTTGGCATACAAGCCAATGCATGTTGTCCAAGTATCATTATGTTTGTGGGGTGGAGCAGGAGGAAACAGTTTGAGATTATTTGACCTTTCTGTAATATGATGAATTAAATAGAGGCATTATTTTCCTCTTGATTTTTCTTTGATATGTCGGCAATTAAAATCTTAATTTCCTACCTGTAATTTTATTGTGAGATTTAAACAAATTTAAGTTATTCTTTTGTTCATATCATTCTTCTTTCCTGTTGTGTAATTGTAGCAAGTTGAGAATTGTTTGTCAAAGGTGGAGCAGTCACCTGTAAAATCAATGCAAAATGCAATCTCTCCTTCGCAGAATGCTCTGGTCACAGATCAACTCTTTAGGCATTCAAACATTGATGTGAAGGTTGCTGTTGCCTCATGCATTAGTGAGATAACAAGAATAACTGCACCAGATGCACCTTATGATGATGATCAGATGAAGGTCCGCAGTTTTTGACATCTTATAATTCTTAATGGCTTTAGAGCTTGTATTGCATTTTTACCTCATCTTGACACCATACTTTCTGTTTTTTTCGTCTTCTTTAATTTCATGGGCAAGCAGGAAGTATTTCAGCTCATTGTATCATCATTTGAAAATCTAGATGACAAATCAAGTCGGTCTTATGTTAAGAGGGCCTCAATTCTTGAAACTGTTGCGAAGGTTAGGTCATGTGTGGTGATGCTGGATCTTGAATGTGATGCACTAATAATTGAGATGTTTCAGCACTTCTTTAAGGCTGTAAGGTATGGAAGAATATCTTCATTGGAAAGGCTATGTATGCTGGCTTTTTGATTTTGCTGGCTTCCTTGTCTTGTTGAATTTCAGTTGCTTCCTTTAGCTATGTGCTTTGAAAATTACCCTGAAGATTATATGCTTTTTGCAAGAATATTATGCACAAATACGCTTTTCCCTTTTTGTTTGATTGCCTTCCGTGTCTCATATGCATGATTGTAGCTGGCTGGCCCTTGAGGCTTTGGGTGATTTAGCATTTTTAGAGATCACATTGGAATGCATTTGGCGCTGATATAAGGATTACTTTTGGTCTTGCTGTTGTAATGTAGGTAATGTGGGGGGCATGAGTTAATTGTTTGATTTATTTAAATCTGCAAAATGTCAACAGATGGTAATGCTTAATGTTATATTTTGTGATGAATTTCCAACCCAACATGGTCAACGGCTACACTATGGAATGTGTACGGGGCTCAAATCTGTGTATTGACAATATTATCTTCTTGTGCTTCTTAATTGATCTGATACCTTTATTTTATGCGTGTAGTTCCAAAAGAACATTGCTGGTGTGCTGTGTAAGGTTATATGAATCGGGAAATGATTCTGTTGAATGGTGACTGTTTAGTCTTTAATTCGTTTCTATTGATGGTTTATTCTTATTTTCAGGGATTATCATTCAGAAAATGTCCTTTCATCAATGGAGACCATCATGTCCCTTGTCTTAGAAGAAAGTGAAGATATCTCTGTGGAATTACTGTCACCCCTTTTGGCTAGTGTGAAAAAGGGTGATGAGGTGAACTATCTCTATCAGTTCATGGCACAAGCACTCCATTTATTTCCATCTGTTTCCATGAATGATCTAACTGCTTTTACTGTTTAGCAGGAAGCCCTTCCTGTTGCCCAAAAGTTGGGAGAGAAAGTACTGGAAACCTGTGCTATGAAGGTTAAACCTTACTTGATACAGGCTGTGAAATCTTTGGGTGTATCTTTAGATGACTATAGTGACATCGTTGGTTTAATGTGCCAAGAAGTCTCTGGTACCATTGAGCAGAAAGATGATCATGCTGGTGATGAAAATAAGGTAAGCTTGTTGTGCTATTAAAGATAGCATTCTAGGTAGTGCGCTGATTTAACGACTCATTTAATGGTGTATCTTGTGCTGCCATCATTAAGCTGTTTTTATATACCTAGTGGCATTGCTGTTTATTTTCTATATATGATTTAATGAAGATTCTCAACTGTTTTTTGCCCCTTCATTCCTTGTTACTGAATTTGAATTGACTGAATTGACACGTCATTTACTGGGTATATTAGATATCTCAATATTAGTTGTTGCACTAGATAAGTCAAACCCCTACTATTAGTGTCAATGAGAAGTCTTTTGATAAGTGCCTGGCTTAAATTTTCTGTTCGGGGTATTGCCATGTATTTAAGATTCCAATAGCTGAAAAATCATGATCTCTACTAGATCGGTTCCATCCTGATTGCTGTTGTGCTAGTATGGAGTCTCATCCTTCAAGCAACTGGCTCATGTGTGACTTTGTGTATGTTGGCTCTTATAAAAATTTGATTCGGAAGTTTTTTTGGGTTTTTATTCTAATTTTTTTGTCAATAGTTTATTGTGCATCGAATCTAATCGAAACTGGTGACTAAGTGGTATTTGGTTGAAGCTGGCAGTTGTTTACTGGTGCAATTTTCTTCTTATGGTCTGAATTTGATTTCTCACAACATGCCCTTGACTTGTTGCAGGCTGAAGAGAGCAAGCCAGCTGGGACATTGTCAGCTGCTGCTGCTGCCCAGGCACGACACCTTCCCTTCTAAATTTTGTTTTTTTGAATTTGTATTTATTTTTTGAATTTTGTTTTTCTCCAGGTTGATGAAGAGGAAACAATAGAAGTGACAGCTCCTAAACAAGCTGATCCTGCAAATGACAAATCTCCAAAGTCAGCTGTGAGCAATGGTGTCACTCAGACCGGGGAAGATGACTCCTTGGCAGATTCACATTCCTTGAAGAAGCAAGAGGATAATCATACTGATCAGTTGAAAAGCATAGATATGCCAAGTAATGCTGAACCTGTCATTTCAGATTCTGAAAAGGTAGCAAACACAGAAAGCGAGGCAGAGCAGGCAAGCAAGAAGAGTGCTGAGAAGTCTCCAACAAAATTGGCGGAGCCTTCAGAGAGTTTTCCTGCTGTCTCTGAGAAGGAAGCTGTGGAATTGCCAGATGATAAAATTCCCGATGAGGATATTCCTAGTTCTCATAAAGATCAATCTGTTGAAGAAGCAATATCTTCTGAGAATATAAAACAAACTGTCAGTCAGCCTTCCTCACCAAAGGCATCAGAGGGTGAGTCTGTACCTGTCGCTTCCCCATCTGTTGGTGAAAGCCCTCCTGTTGAAAGTGTTTCCAAAAATGGTGGACGGCCAAAGAAAAAGGAGAGCTTGAACAAACATTGTGCACCATCTTCTGATGATGTTCCGAAAAAGGTATCTGATGGAACAGGTGATTCAGAAGTAAAATCACATAAACACTCTGGAAAGAAGGCATTTGCTGGGACTTCCAGTGATGATAAGACACCGATGATGACAGATGCATCCAAGAAGGAAAGTGACACCACTAGTGAACCAGAGGCAAAATCACTGAAGCAATCATCAAAAGAGGTGGGCACATCCAAGAAGGAAAGTGACACTGCTAGTGAACCAGAGGCAAAACCACCGAAGCAGACATCTAAAAAGGTTGACACATCCAAGAGGGAAAGCGACACCACTTGTGAATCAGAGGCGAAACTGCCAAAGCAGTCATCTAAAAAGGTGGACACATCCAAGAGGGAAAGTGACACCACTGTTGAACCAGAGGCGAAACTGTCAAAGCAGTCATCTAAAAAGGTGGACACATCCAAGAGGGAAAGTGACACCACTGTTGAGCCAGAGGTGAAACTGCCAAGGCAGTCATCTAAAAAGGTGGATGCATCCAAGAAGGAAAGCATTACCACTGGTGAATCGGAGGCAAAGCCACTGAAGCAGTCATCTAAAAAAGTGGATGAAAGTGGCAGCAATGATGTCTTGTCTTTAAAGCAATCTGAGGATAAGAAGCGTCAGAGTCGTGGTAAAGCAGCTTCAGAAAAGCATGCAACCAAAAGTTCAACTAAAGATGATGACAAAGTACTTGTTTTCTTTGCCATCACTTGTGGTTTTACTGTTTATTTGCCAAGTCGAATAATTAATAAGTTTGTTGTTGTTATCATGATTTATTTAGGAAAAGACCCCTTCAACCAAGGCAGCTGCAAAATCAGCAAAAGAGGAACATCACTCAGAGGAGACCCCTGTGACCAGTACCAAGAGGAAGCGTGGTGATGAAAAAGTATGTGTTCTTTATACACACAGTCATACATATCTGCAACAATTGATTCTTATTTGGTATTTCAGTTTGTAGCTTATCAGGTATGAGTGTTTTACTTACTGAACCATAGATAGACAGTACTGATGTGATGCTCATTTAAAATGTTTTTGTTTTACCAAATTTACAATTCTATAGTCTCCAATTGTCAAATGGAAACATTGGAAATTTTTGGTTAAATTTCACGACACGTCCAATTGGTTATTTTACATGTTAAATCGCACACCATGTTGCGTCTTGTCCCCTATCTTTAGCATTCTGCTTTCTAGAATTACAATGTATGGTTGAATAAATACATATATCAGCTTTATAACACGTGTTTCTTTGTTGGGTTCTTTAGCTGATGAATTTAAATTATCTGTGTACACTACTTTGGCTTGGAGATTTGTTCTTTATGATTATTTCCTAATTAAGTGATTATTGTGGCAGGGATCTGATATTAAAGAATTTGATGAAAATGTGGTTGGTTCAAAGGTTAAAGTATGGTGGCCAAAAGATCGCCAGTGAGTTCTCACCTCCTTGTTTTTTTAGTAATGTTTTCATTAGCTATTGCTCAAGGCTGACGTTTGTACTATAATTGAACTGATACTTGTGTATATGTGGGTATGTGATACTTAAGAGCCATCCTTTCAAAATTGTGACACGATTGTTATTTCCAACTTGTCTGTTTTTCTTGACATTATAGAAATTATCTTAATGCATTTGAATTGAAGTTCAGACTACCCGATGTTATTTCTTGTGCCAAGCAATTTTCTTCAATCATGGGCATCCCTTTGGCTTCAACCACCTCATTCATGGGCCTCTCCTTATTGTTGAATAAAATTTTAATTATTATATTTAGCCCTAAGTACATTGCACTTTCACTATGGTTGTGGGTTCAAATGCATAGTGCTATTTTCTCATGTTCCTTATGTGATTTTGCAGATTTTACGAGGGTACGATTGACTCTTTTGACCCGATTAAGAAGAAGCATAAGGTATGTGACCTTTATCAAGGATGCCTGGTCTTGATTGTCTATACAAGTTAACATGGGTTTGGAATTTGGGTTCTTGCTTTTTTTTTTGGGTCTGTCTTTTTTCTTGAAGGATTATTTTTCTTTTATAACCTTCTGCATGTGAGCACATGAATACTTAAAGGTCTCAGCGTTTTTGACTAATTGAAAAAAGAAAAGATAGGTCTGTCTGTCTGTCTGTCTGAGTTAAATGTCTTTTTACTTTTGTAGGTTGTATATACCGATGGCGATGAAGAAATTTTAATCCTCAAAAGGCAAAGGTTTGAGTTTGTTGGTGATGACTCTGAGTCAGAAGAGGTGGGTGGCTACTGGCTTGCTTCCTACTATATTTTCAAGATCTTGACATTTTGTGCTAACACATTTCATTGACAGGAAGAAGCAACTGATCACCCAAGTCCTGAAACCTCGTCTGAAATGTATGTGCTCTTTATTGTTGTATTTTGGCTTCTCAGTTGACAATTACATTACGTTTTTAAATTTCTGGTTGTTGTGGCTTGTGTGATCTGAAACCCTGATATGGTTTCATTTTTTATGATTTTAAACAGGCCGCTGAAGAAGAGAATGAAAACAAGTTCCGACAAGTCATCTAAGCAGGGAAAGGTGGATGCTTCCCCAAAAAGGTTTGTTATGACTCTTCTGAAGCTATGCCAGTTTCATTTGCTGGATTTCTAATAAATGTTTAATCGATAGAGGAAGCGGAGCATCCTCCAGCAAATCCAAAAGTGCAGCTGCAAAATCAGGAGGAAAGTCTAAGGAATCTGGTAAAACTGGTGGGAAATCTGTAGATGAATTGAGAGTTAAGAAATCAGATGATCGTGGCAAAACCAAGGATCATACCCCTAAAAGTGGAAGTAAATCTGACGCCGCTTCAAAAACTGCCAGCAAATCAAAAAATGACAACCCTGTGACATCCAAGACTAGCAAGTCCAAGGAGGATGGCCCAAGCACTCCCAAGGCTTCCAGGTCCAAGCAAGAAACCCCAAGGACTGGCAAGTCCAAGCATGATACCTCAAAGGTTTCCTCCTCCAGTGCCAAGGGTAAAGCCTCAAAAAGTGGTGGCAAATCTGATGTAAATGGTGCTGGAAAGTTGAAGTTCGGCTCATCGAAGGTGAAAGAAATTGACGACGAAGAGACCTCAACAGATTCAGAGACCGTGCAGCAAAGCGCAAAGGTGAAAACAGGAGGCTCATCCAAAGGAGGGAGCGACGTCAAGAGTGGGAAAAAGCGGCAAAGAGTTTGAAGTTGAAGATCTCTCTTGAGCCGCTGCTTGTTGGAAGCAGAGTTGTTTCTTGTCCCCGACACATGGACCTTGATTGCCTTGCCTAGCTCTCTTTGACATCGCCTCCACACAGTAAGCCATGCCTCTGGTATTTATTTACCGTCTTTGACGCGATCCCCAGATCATCGGCTTAAGCTTGTTAGTCTAGTTAATGGTTGCTTGTAGGATTAGTTTTCTCCTCTTATGGTTTTAGATGGTATCTATCTATGCTGTCTGGGAAGCGACAGTAGAATAGATTTAGTTTGTTGAAATAGATGCCTTCATAGATTATGACAGATCCATGAAAACATTGCCATGGCAATTGCTGCCCTCAATTCACCATTGGATCATTCTGGTCGATGCATCACTGTCTGTTGGCTATAATAGCTATTGTTGTCAAAATCATGATTTGACTTGTAAAATTATATGATTTTACGAGTCAAAAGAACAAATCTGGTAAAATCGGATCCTGTTAAAATCGGAGTAAAATTGTTAAAATTAGTTAGAATCGTAAAATTGAACCAGATTGGCCCCCCCAACTAGGCCATGCCCTGCCTCCCTTGTCACAATGGTGGAATCTTGAAAATCATTGTTATGGTTTGAAAGTCAAATTGAGATCAGTATATTTTAAATGCATGTACAAACAATAAAAAATTCTTGACTCTATGGATTGAAATATTTACTTTAAAATTTATATTAAATTTTTGAAAAAAAATACATTTTTTAATTTTTACTTTAAAATAAATTTTTAAAAGATTTAAAAAAATATAGATTGAAAAGATTATCTGAAGTTAAAATAGTTTGTTTTTCATTCACAAAATTATCTCATAATAGTTTTAACTAATGACAATATAATTTAATTTTTTGCTAAACAAATCTGTACTCGGGGCAAGCAATGGATTTTGGGTGGATTTTCATTTCCAGAGGAAGCCATGGACCCTTTGAATTCTTAACCCCACCAGATATCCTTTCGTTCGTGGGCTAATTATGTCTAGGAAATTGACATCTGAATATCATCAAAGCTGACCAGCCAGGTAGCATTATAGAACTCCCGGGCCATAGAAAAAATAGAGAAAGGAAGAAAGACCTCTTCCAGACTTCGTGGGAATTTGTTTTTGTTTTATTTTCCAAGGCTAATATGCATATTGAAACTAAATCTTTCTGTGTTGATCATGGAGGAGACATGATAAGAGAATGAATGGTGCTCATCTGGTCTAGTAACTCACTTCCTATATGATGGTTACAAATCTAGATTTCCAATTATGATTTACCTAATTAATGGAGTTCATCCAATATTAGAAATCCTAAATACTAATTAAAAACAAATAATTAGAATCTAAAATTAAATAATTAAAACAACAGCTTCAAGCTTCATATTAAATGCTTTCAGGTTTCTTGGTGAATTTCTCTCCATGCTTGGTCTTGTCCATCTTGTTCATAAATACAGTTATAACACGCTCCATGTCAATCTCTTTTACTTGCAAAAGACTCAACCTCGAGTCATCTCCTAACCCTAGCACATTCAACAACCTAATCAAGAAATTCTTTTATGTCCAAATCTCCATTGAATATCATGATTTTTATCTTGATGAAAAAATCATAATGCTTGTTTGTCTTAGAATGTTAAGGCCTTACATGCCCTATCAAATTCATCTCCACCAACACCTTCCATATGGATAATTGATTGTCCAAGTGGATCTCTCATAATAGGTATGAGATTTGTCTTGCCTCAAGATAGTATCCAGATAAGTTCTTCTCTTTTTCACGATCCTTGTTTGTGTTATCCACTAGTCAAACTAGATTTACTTTGGTTTGATCCAAACAATCTAAGTTTTGCTTTTGAGTTTGCATAATATTTCCATCCATCGAGGAGGCTAACTTGCTCTGATACCAATTGATGCAGTGTATAACGCGGTAGAAAGTTAGGATTCTCAAGCCTAAGGTTACGAACTTAAACTATAGAGAAGCTAGTGTTTAATTAAAAATCTTAATAATAATAATCTTTTTCTCAAAATAAACTAGATGCCTCCATTTATATTAGTTTTAAAATTCTTTATGGGAAATGATTCTTAATTATTATTATTTTTTATAGAAAATGATCCCTAATTAAAACTTGTCTAATTAATAGGAACCATTTAGCTTTAAGATTCTTAAATACTAATTAAAATAATAATTAAAGTTCAAAATTAACTAGAAAAATAATTAAAACAACAATTTCAAGTTTCTTCATGGACTTTTGTTAAATCTAGCTAGGTCTTGTCTATTTACTTCACAAATATGATCATAACATGCTCCATGTCCTTGTTTCAGGCCATTTACACAGTAAAATCATTAAAGAAACACATGAATAAACTATCAATTTATTATTTTCAGATGAATATAATTTAAAAAAAAAAAACGAGTTACAATGGAAACCCTCAGACATCTAAGAAACAAATTCCGACAAGCTCTTGTCGGATTCCATTAATTTTATATTATTGGATGAACACTTTCAACACTCCAGTAGTGTTGCATTTCTAAAGTAGCCACAATTGACTAACCAACGGCAGTGTTATTATTATATTGGATCCAAGGCGTAGAATTCTCTCCTTCTCTCTAGGTGTCCTTGTTGTAATAATTCCTCAATATTGCATACCACTGTGCCCAGTACACAATAATATGCTCTGCCTTATCCAATTTCTTCTCTCATTAACAGTAGTTTCCTTTTGACTTTTTTAATTTTTATTTTTACTTTATTCTTTTAGCAACCACTCGCTCCCACTTCGGTCTGTTCGGGAGTGTGATTTAGATTGTTTTCAAAGTATTTTTTGTTTAAAAATATATTGTAATGATAATTTTTGATATCAGCGTATCAAAATGATCTAAAAACACCAAATTTTGATATCAGCACATCAAAATGATCTAAATACACTATTTTTTTAATTTAAAATAAAAAATAACAATAAAAATTATAATTTTTTCAAAAATACTTTTAAAACGCGTTACTAACCTCTTATCAGAGTGAAGTAGTGTTCTGTCCACTTGTTTTCTTATTACAGAATCATATTGCTCCAATATTAATATTCATCTGGGCAATCATATGGCAGCTCTAACTTTTGCGACTCCCGGCCCCAACCCCCACACGCGACAGCAACTTGCTCCCTCCTCCTGCCTAGTGGAGGACTGCTTTTGTTCGTTGGTTGTTGTTGAAACTCCAATTCCGAATCCCTTTTCGTTTCTATAAATTTCTTAAACTTTCGTTGGGTCTGAATGATCTCACTGTCCATTAATTTGTTGGTCAAATGTTGCTGCAAATTGAGTGTTCAGTGATGCATGAATCTTTAAAGAGTATGGTAGATACCAAGAACCACTTGTATTAACCAGGAGATTGTACATGTATTCACCTCCTATAATGACTGAAGAGCTGGAGTCATGCTCTAAGTGGGTTGGTGATGAACTTACGGCTATGTGACTGTTTGAAAGTCTGGTTGTGGTTTTTTTTAAAAATATTTTTCGTACAGAAATACATCAAAATGATGTTTTTTTATTTTTTAAAAATTATTTTTGACATCATCACATGAAAATAATCTAAAAACACAAAAAACATCATTTTTTCAAAACACTTTTGAAACGTAGTGTCAAACATCCCAAGAAAATTTTGTTGGATGAGACATGGTGTTTCGTGATGGAGATTTAAGTGAAAGCTATGAATTCATGCCACCAATTATATATATACAGTGTATATACAAAGATATGGGTAACTAGTAGAAGCATTATTGTTGAGCAACTAATTCTAAAGTGACTTTAATAATAATTTCATCTTGATTAGTGGGTTTTTTACATGCCTTGATTGCATAGATTCCAGACATCAAGCTCATGATTTTAAGAGCTTGAATAGTTAACATCTATTTATTTATTTTTGGATTCGAGGAAACCTCATCCCTGTAAAGCGCACTATGTGTACTTAGATGAGTGAATAAAATTCCTGATATCCCAGATTCTTACAAGAGATGTATATCCTGACTTGAACTCGAAATCTGCTGTGCATATCTCAAACTCTTTGTCATCACGTCACATCCTTTGAAAACAGTTAACATCTACTTGATTTAGTTAGTATCAAGCATATTTTCTTAACAAATCTCTCGAGTGATAATGTTATGAGGTCACGAGAGATTCAAATTTACACGTATAACACCAATTGTGGTGAGAATTTAACCACAACTCTGGGACAAAAAGTTGTGGTTTGTCAATGTCAAGATCATTAATGTGATCTTGAAACTATTCCATGTATATTGGATAATGATCAATGGCATCCGGAGAAGATGAGCGTACGTAATGTAGGTGGAGATTAAGACCTCAATGGAGATCTTCAAAGCAAGTTGGTTTAGTTTTAGGAGCTCATATTGGATAATAATTTTTGTTACAAGGAATATTTTATGCAATAAGATAACTATTTTGAACATAAATTTGTAATGATTTTAAAATGAAAATCCAATTTAAGGAATTAATTCTAAAGTGTAAGAAATCCAATTGAGAAGCGTTGTTGTTTGAAAAACGCATCAACAATCAATAGACATTAGATATAGAGTTTGAAAAATATTAAATCTTTGTTTTTAGTTACATTGAAAATAAAATAGATAGTTGGGGCACTTTGGGAGAAATAAACCTTTTAGCAAATATCTTTAGTTGGATGTGCCCATGTTGCTATCAAGCTAGTGTGGTTCATGGCTAGCTAGACATGTTCTAATTTTCAAATCTCCCCATACATATTATTATTATTCTTTGATTATTACATCTCTTTTAAATTATTATTTTTAGATGCGAGAAAACTCTACTTTCCAAAAAATGTATTTTGTGAATTCAGGTGAGCGATTAAAACCCCAACTGTTTCATGCTTTTACAAAGAATACATATTTTTATTTCAAACTTGAGATCTACTGTATAAATCACAAACAATTTGCATCACATTGTGTTCTTTGAGACATCTCATTTAAATCTGCGCACGCACACGCGCGCGTGCACACACACACACACACACACATATATATATATATATATATATATATATTAATATTATTGTATTGTATTTAAGACACCATTCGACACACATCCACGTTAACTTAAGTGGCAAGGTATCCTTTAAGTCCAACATTGAATTTGTTCTACAAGTTGATGGAGTAGGTTTAAAGGGAAAATACTTTTTCTTAAAAATATTATGTTTAATAATTTTAGAATCTATACAGCAACCGTACAATTATTTTTATTCTCTCTCTCTCCCTCTCCCTCTCCCTCTCTCTGAGATAGATCTAGAATTAGCATAAATTAATAATTAGAGAACTACAATTATTTTTATTCTTTCAACACATGATCAACCAGATTTTCCTTACAGAAACTGGTATGCTAATCATATGGTGTGATCGCTCGGTGCACAGCATATGCTTATCTCGTTTTGAGAGAATCTTAGTGTATGTTTGTTTGAGAGTGTGATTGCGGTTATTTTTGAAAATATTTTTTGTTTAAAAATACATTAAAATAATATTTTTTTTTATTTTTAAAAAATTATTTTTAACATAAACACATTAAAATCATCTAAAAACATTAAAAAAATTAATTTAAAATAGAAAATATAAGTAATTTTCTTTTTATTTTTTTTCAAAAACACTTTCTAAAAAGCACTCCCCAACACACCCTTAATCTACTACAAATTTTCCCTGTAGCCTTGTCATATAATAATATTATGAATTCGAAGGATAGTATAAAATCAATACATGTCACATGGGGTTGCGATCCCCAACCAATCAAGATTCCTTGTCAAAGGTTCCCAATGACATGGAGCGTGGGGATAGGTGACAAGCAATAAGCAGTCTTGTCTGCAACTGAGGCAGCAATATACAAACTGTTTATATATCTATCTATCTATCTATCTATATATATATATATATATATTAAATGAATAATGCTGATTTATTTTATCCTTACTCTGTTTTCCCCACCCTAATATCTTAGACAATGTTTTTTTTTATCCCCAAAGGTATTTCAGCACGAAATTCAAGTTATTTTGGACCAGATTGCAAGTTTAACTGTTGTATCCGCATGCATACATACATATACATATTCTATTTCCTTAGTATAAATTAAAAATGAGTTGTTTATCCATAGATCTACACTTTTTTTTGATGAGATTTAAACGCCATCATAATTTATAGAATGAAAAAGTATTAAAAAAATGGATGATCTAATTTTTACGCCATTTGTTTTTGTTCATCATGGCTCTAAAATTAAGAGGGTGATACTTGTTTTTGGATGCGAAGAGACTATGTTTTCTGGAAAGTGTACTTTGCAGGTTTAAATAAACGAGTATAACCTCAGTTGTTCTAGATTCTTATAAGGATTGCACGCTCTGACTCTAACTCGAGATTTACTGTACAGATCGCTAGCACTCTGCCATCATGCCACGCTCCCTGGAAACTTTAAAACTTAGATTGTAAAAATCATTTTTTTTTTTTTTATCAATTCTCTATTATACATAGGCATTAGATGGCGTGAGAGATTAATTCAATTTCATAATCATTTAAAATGCCAACTCATGACCATAAAACTTTACAAAAAAGAATCCCATTAAATTTGTGAGATTGTAGCCATAGATTCAAGTTGTGGATTCAGATTTCATCATCTCCAAATAAATAATTTATTTTAGTGCTAGAAACAAATCTCCAAAGCTATCCGAACACTGAAACAAAATGATTTTACATGAACGAAAAATTAACTTTCTCTTTCATAAAACTAGGGCAAGCACTTCACATGTGTGAGAATACATATATCACACAATGATGCAGCCTTCCAAGCTCCAAAGAGGCAAGAACCTTTTCCTATGTAACTATTTAGAAGTGTGGTTGTGGTTGTTTTTAAAATGTTTTTTTTTTTAAATATATCAAAATAATATATATATATATATATATATATATATATATATATATATATATATTTTCAAACAGGATCCTATATACATGAGTGGTCCATGACCTTAAGCTCACAGTGTGCCAAAATGTGTTTGCCCTAGCTCTGTATATGAGTGGTCCATGGCCTTCTCCTTCCTTGATACCCTAAAGTTTCAAGCTTTCAAGTATTTAAATGAGGAAAAAAGAGGTAGATAAGTGGGTCATTAGGGCTTTAATGGCGTGGTCTCTGCTTCCCATAAATTCATACTCTTTCCAGTCTGTTTGTACTTATTTATCAAATTGCACAGCATTTGGAGCCCCTGATCCTTTCAATGTATAAAATTGTTACGGTTCTTAACATGAGATTCTTTCAATTTATTCGTTGTTGTAAACAATTCTCTGCAGATGAGAAGTAATTAAAAAGTGGGGATTAAACACGTTATTTTGGATGGAAATACAAAAGAAAAGAAAGGGAAATTAATGGAAAATAAAAAAGATAGCTAGAAAGGCATTGGATTGATCGTCTGGCTCAATTATTTTAAAAAACAAGAAATCAACATCGTATGGGGAATGATAAATCGATCGAAAGGTTACTCAGAACTAAACGAGTCTTAAAACGCTCGTGATTATTAGGGTTTGAAGCTTACATTTCTCCATGAAGAACAAGGTCTTCACATAATTTTCAATTTACTGTGAATATCTTATAAATTTTAATCAGATCGGAGAGGTAAATTATATACTAAATAACAAATACTATACAGCTAACCCTGAGATAAAATTAAAAAAAAAAGAAAAAAGAATAAGAAGAAATGTCCTGTATAAGCTTGTCTGGTAGCCACGAAAAGGTTCCCAACGAGCATTACCAAGCACTGAATCTCCTACCGACCCTTCTTCCAATCCAAGAGTTCTTGGAGAAAGGGTGGCCCAAATCGCAAGTAAAAAAAATATATAAGTACGGTTGGTCCCCGTCCTAGTTGATACACTAGAAATAACCATGTATTTATTAAAAGCTTCTGCTTGGGTTTCGATTATCTGCTTTGCCCTATATAGGGTAAAGCTGCAACCAGCCAGAATTTGATTTCTTAGTCAGGTTGAAGACAGATCCGTTTGACCATTTTCTTACCAGTTGATTGATGATAATCTTATTCACAAGGTCTAATCCGATGGTGGGATTTTGGTGCTTAAGACATAGGGCAAAAGTTCAAGTTAGACTATATATGTGCATTATATTTAAAAATATTTGGTTATTTAACACATTTTGGATGAATTCCACTTAAGATTCTCTCTTGAAATCTTGATTAAGAAAAATCTACAGACTTTTAGTTTTTTCTTAAACAATTTTTTTAAAACCGCAACTGTAAAAACCACCGCAATATTAAATAAAAACTTAAATTGTGTAGTGCATGATGTTTTTGTGATTAAAAATACATCAAAATAATATTTTTTTATAATTTTTTCTTTTAATTTTGACATTAGCTCATTAAAACCATTTGAAAACACAAAAAAATATAAATTAGGTTTTTAAATGAAAAACAATCTAGAAAGTATTTTGAAATACAAAACCTATTGCAATGCAAAATGCAAAGCATGCACTTAGTTTGGGATGATTCGTGCGTGTTTAACATTGTGGTGCATTATGTTTTTTAGAAGTTTTTTTTTTATATTGGAAATGAATTAAGATATATTTTTAGATTTTTTTTAATTTTAATACTAACACATCAAAATCATTATAAAACACTAAAAATATATATTAATTTGATATTTTTTTTAAAAAGAAAAAACTTTTAAAAACATTTTAAAACTAAAAGAACCACCACCTTCCCCAATACACTAGAAAAATATAGGAGTGCGAATGGTATAATTATTCGCCTCAATGGGTACCTAATAAAATTCAATCGTGATGATAATTGGTGTGGACCATTTTTTCTTTGATGCAAAAATGGGAATGGAATTGAAGATCACACGCCTCTTGAAAATCCCAATCAAATTATTTATAATTGTATGTTATTTTGTTAATAATAATAATAATAATAATAATAATAATAATAATAATAATAATAATAAACTCCCCCACCATCCCAATAAATATAGAAATGGGGATGGGTGATGTATTATAACCCATCGGTGGTCATAAATTTTCAGAATTTATATTATTTCTTTTAGTTGTACGAATTTTTGCAACATGTATCCTTAAATGTAGTAAATATTTTTGAAATTAAAATTTATAAAATTAATTCAATAAAAAAAATTTGTATTCGTTCAAAAATAACAAATAGTTTATCATGCACTCTCGATCGGTTATAGATTTATCTGTTTTTATGCAACAATTTTTACAATTAATTTAACACCAGCCTCAAAAAATAAATAACAATAGAAAGGATGGAATTAAGTCGTCGATGAACTATAATTTAATAATAGCAATTAATATATTTATTTCTCACATATTTTATGCTCTTTTATCGCCTTATTAAAATAAAATAAAAAAAATCAATCATTGAAATTTTCTTAGCATGTAGAGTGTTCTTGGATATTAGATGAGTGAGATTTAGACCTATAATTATATTTAACTCAATTTTTAATATTTTACAAATGATAAAATATTTCATTTTTTTAATCCAAGCAAATTAATTATATTAGGTTGGGTTGAACAAATTATTATTATTATCCAAAACACAAACTGGGCTAACCAAATGGGTGATATGAATCTGACGGTGGAGCACAACTTAGGGACTTCAATTTGACATGAATTTCAATCTTAAAAATAAAAAAATAAAACAAAATCCTTAGCACCAACAATTAATGTTTCACATGTTCTGCTAGATTCATATAGATTTTTTTTTTTATTCGAGGAAACCTCATTTCCCGAAAAACACATTTTGTGGGCTCAGTTAAACGAGTAAAACCCCGGCTATCCCAGATTATTACAAGAGATGCATGCCCTAACTCGAACGCAGGACCTGTTGTGCAGATCTCAAGTTTTTTGTCATCACGTCACACCCTCTGAGGACTAGAATTCGATAAAATCTTACTTCAACATGACACTTGCTAAAATACGAACACATCCAAAAAAATAAAGAAAAAGAAGATAGGAATTTTGACTTCTAAGTTTCATGAATAGTATGCAACAAGAAAATAGTAGAGAAATTCAGAAATATAATAAATTACCCTGAAAATCCTTTCTTCTGTCGCCTTGCGCTACTTGCCACAAAAAAAAAAAAAAAAAAAACAGTCTAAAGAGCAAACAATGAACAATAAAACAGAAAAAAGCAACATTAATTAGTAGTTAACTTCCATTCGTATAGTAAAAAAGAAACTTCTTTCTTTTAAAAACTTGCCAAGCTTTTGGGGTTTGACCTTGGTAGGTGATGATGACTTTGGGATTTGACCTTGGTGGATTGATCATGGGAAAGAAACTTCAACTTCTTGTCAAACTTTATTTCATCTAAAAGAAGCCCTGAATCTTCCTGTTCGGGTTAGGGTCAATTCAAGCCAAGAAAAGGTGAAGGACCAAGAACTTAACTTGGGAGAGCAGGGTAGTCACGTGCGAGTTTAGGGCACAAATCTTGTGCATGCTTCACACTGATCCAATCAGAAGCTAAATTAATCAGTGACACATGAAAGATAAATAATAATAAGTATAAGAGATTTGAACGAGAAAAGATTAAACGAATGAGAGGATCATGTGCATTAGAGATAGAAAAAAAATGAAAAGAGAGAAGGAAAAATACTACGAGGATTATTAACATTTTATCAATTCATACCTGATTTATAAATATTTTTCTGACTAATTGTCTAATATTTACATATTTGAATTTGACGGTCCAATAATATAGTACAAGTATTATAAATGGATCGATTTTCTTAACACCCCCTCTAATTTAAAATTTAATGTGCGGGGTTGATAATTCATTCCAATTCCATGTAATATTGTTTTTTTATGCCACACTAATTTGTTAGTGCCAAAAATAGAATAGAATAACTTTGTAACGAAAATGCGTTTTCAATAGAATAGAAATCATTAAGATATAGATTAAACAATTAGGTAGAGTTATCAAAAGAATCTAGCTTGTGATAATATTAATTAAAAAAACATATAATAAGTCAATTATATTATTTAACCATCCATTTTAAGTTCGGATGTTTTTCGTGAGTATATTGTTGGTTATTGGGTTTGACCTGGTTCGCTCATGAGGGATGCACTCGGTATATTTATCTAGAGGTGCGGTTTGACTTGGTTCGCCCATGAGGGATGAATCTAGTCTAATTATCTAGGGTGTTACTTATTAGTAACCGCAAGGTAACCGCTAAGTAACCGCTCCTCTCTAGTATAAATATGGACTTCACTCTCCATATTAAGATAAGTTATTCATATAATTGGAAGATAGTTCTTTCTCTCAATACTCTACATTAAACTTGCTACGATCTGTAAAGACGTTCATGCCGTGAAACATCGCTTTGGTTCTAGTAATCGAAATGGTCTTGAAGCAATTGATCCAGGAACAAGGAAACGGAATATCACGTGTAAGTTTTCCGTATTGAATAATTCAATGATATTATTTAACAATCCATTTTAAGTTCGGATGTTTTTCGTGAGTATATATTACGGGATTTTCAATAATATATATATAAAGAGTCGAATTGGTTACTTAATAAAACTATGTAATAAAATAATGGAGTGTGAATAATAAGAGTATGAATTGGTTATTAAATTGTTATTTCCACTCAACGTAATTAATTACGAAAAAAATAATTTAATGTGAATTTAATTATAGTGTTTGATTTGAGCTCAATTGATAAATAAGTGGAATTTACAGTTTGGATGAGATAAAAATTTAATTAATTTTATTTTCTACATTACCCTTATTATTTTTATCATATTTCTTCAAATATTTTTTTTAAAAAAGGATAAATGAGTATTTTAGAATTGTTAGTTTTAACATCTTTTTTCTTTTCTTTGGAATGGTAAACCAGAGGGCTTGACTTTGATTTATCTTTACAGTATTTTAAAAATCAAAATGGAATTCAATTCTAAATAGTCAAAATCATTTCAAATATATATATATATATATATATTAGAGGATTTGACATCCTAATTTAGAGGCATTTGGGATTCAAAACCTTGCAACATGATATAAGGAGCTGGTTCAAGAACAAGAACAGAGTCGCGATCTAAAAAAAGAGAATATTATTATTGGGTGTCGTGTTTGCTGCCATGTTAGGCTCGTAGAGAAAAATGCAAGGGAAAGCCTGCGGTAGGGGAAGAAAAAAAAACCAAGAGCATTAGCCTCTCCCTAAATGACGCAGTCGCATCATGCCCAATTCCCAAGAAGACACCACCACAAGTTAGCTTTTAAATTTTGTTTTAAAAGTATTTTTTAAGAAAATAAAATTTTTATTTTATTTTTTATATCATTTTCAACTGATATTAAAAATAATGATTAAAAAATAAAAACAAAATTTTAGTGAAACTTTCTAAAAAAACTTTCAAAAACAACCATTTACATTTCTGATAGAAATAAATGGCAGGGAATAGGGTTTTGGAAAGAAGTAAAATCAAACGGCTATGTATAAATCAATCAAAGGTCTTAGCTTCAATGAAAGCAACGCGTACTACTACTACTACCCCGTCAAACAATCTCCACCAACCAATCGAAACCTTCTTC
Organism: Salix arbutifolia; assembly: GCA_025169955.1. Lineage (NCBI taxonomy): Eukaryota > Viridiplantae > Streptophyta > Magnoliopsida > Malpighiales > Salicaceae > Salix > Salix arbutifolia. Next base: position 1,461,076 of record CM045919.1, on the reverse strand, counting down.
CCACTTGCTTTCTCCAAACAGCTTCGCGCACTGTGCTCCTCTCTCTCCAAAATCTACCCGAGTTTCTCTTCTGCTTTTCCCTGCCGGAGAATACCGCGTTCTCCGATCAAAAATAGTATCATTTATGCGTTCAGACATTATCTTTATCTTAAAAACATCATCGTTGGACCCAACAGAACCTTTTTTTTTGCCGGGTTTTAATCTATTTCGGGGGTAAAAATGAGGTGGCCATTTGTAATTTATTGCAAAAGTAAAACCACTTCATTTTTTTATTTTTTTTAATGAGTGGCTGGGCGTCCGTCACACACAAACTAGTAGATTTTGTTAGGGGAAAGGACACTTGTGTACGTGTCACCGACACCTGTACATCTTGCATGAGAGAGAGAGAGAAGTGCTGCACTACAAAGCCAACCAGTTTGAGTTCCTAACTACTTCCTTTTTTCTTTTGGTCTAGTGAGCGAGTGTGTGTGGGTAACTCGAGAAGACAAGAGAGATACAGCGAGGAGTTCTTTCTTTCTGGTTTTAGGTTTCTTGGAGAGAAACCCTAAATCTTAATGGAGTCGATCAGTGTGAATTGTTGTAGATTTCTGGCAACTTTCCTTAAAAGGGTATCCTTTGTTTCTCAGATCTGACTCATTCGTTTGTACATTCCGTGCCCCCTCTCTCTCTCCTTTCCATTTTTGGGTATGCTTTCTCTTCCACTCAAATCTCAAACCAAGAAAAGGAAAGGTTTTGCCTGTTTGTTCTCTCCCCGCCCCCCTCCCCGTCGTCGTTTCTCTCCAGCTTCTGGGACATTAGAAATTGACAGAAGAGAGTGAGCACACAGAGGCATATTTGTATAAAATTATACCATTGCTTTTGCGTGCTCATTACTCTTTCTGTCAGCTTCCAGAGACGGAATCTGATCTCTTCTCTCTTAGATGATGATCGTATTCCGGCCTGTTTTTTGCTCCAGAAATTAACTTGTTTCCCTCTAAATCTTTTTTAATTCCCTCTCCTTACACCCCCCCAAACAAAGAGAACTCCGGGAGAAGGATTGATGATGGTGCATCGTTGGCAAAAAAGGAAAGGAAGCTGCAAGATATCCACTTGGGGTTTCGTTTTTTGTTTGAATTTTATTAGTTTATTGTTTATTAAATTGTTTTTTAGTTTAATGGCGTTGCTTTTCATGGTATTTAAGACCGATTACTGTACAATTATAGCGGAAAAACACACACAGCATGGGACCATTCCATTCGCGAGATCTCTAGCTAGCTTAGTTTTTCCGAGCATGGTCCAGATTACTCGTTGAGCAAAGACCCTTCATCTCTATCTGGCGCATGCGATTATGTTATGTACTCGAGATACGCATCTGATCATATGACCTTGTTTTCACCTGAATCTGGCAAGAATCTAGTAGCTTGTACTTTATGTGAAAATCGGTTTTCCTTTTTTATTGGCTCAAAACCCTAGCCTAGCTGCAGATATATAGGGTTGCTTGTTGTGCTAGTACAAGAGGGATTGCTGGTGAGTAGTCCTTGCACTAATTGGTAAAAAAACTGATCTGATCTTTTTCCATTGGCTCTTTGAAATGGGTTTTGTTTTAAATTTGTGTTCTTGCTAAGGTGCGCATGTTCGATTTGATGCGAAAGTCTTTAAACTTATCGTGCGATATTGTACTTTCCAGAAATAGGAAATCTCTGCAGCCATAGTTGCTTTTATTTTTTGAGCTTTTGCCGATAAGCCATGGATGGTCAAATCATTTATCATGGAAGAGACCAAAGCAGGCCTGGAAGCACTTCTGATTGCAGACTTTCAGCATTTATAGCACAGACACTTTGTTTATTTTATGTAGTTTTTGACTAGTAAGGTTCTTTCTCTACAGTGTATTATGCTTAGAGTAATCTCTACTTTATTATCGTCTTCAATTGTTTGCTTAAGGATTATAATTTGAACTTCAAAATGGTTTTATCTATCGATCAAATCATCTTGTTTTGTGATTTTTGCATTGCAAATTTAATTAAGCAACTTCTTACATGCATGGCTTGTGATTCTTGTTTTCAAATTGAAATACCAACCACGGTTTCTTTCTTCTATTCTGGATTCACATCAAGATATGGTCCCAAGATTCTTGATGAGATTAGAGATTTGAAGGTCCGTTATAAAGCCGAAAAAGTTTCCAAATGTTGTGTTTAACCTTAGTCTGCATAGTCTTGATAAACTATAAATTATGATAAAATATGATCAGTTTTGATTAAACATTTACTGAAAACTCTAAGACATTTCTCATTTTATCTATTGTTGACATCATTCTAGGTTTCAGCAACAATCATATAAATTGGATTCAACTCTGTGTGTGCTATACTGCAAGAAAATTTCATTATTTTCTAGGTAGAATCAGAAAGTGTCGATCTCCATTTTTAGTGTTTTGACTGCAATGAAGTATAACATTTTGTTTCTTATATCATTGCAGGGTCATCCCGAGGAGTATATATGAGCACTGTGATAGTTTTGGATGATGACTTAAGGGCCCTAAAATTGTTCGCCAAGGTAACCATTTTTTTTTCCATCTTTTCAATTCTTTCGCGCAATGAGACTTAGTTGAATTCTTGGATTTTGAAGTAGTTGATTCATTTCTTAAAATGCTTTGTGTGAGAGTTCATGTTAAATCTTCCCAACATTTCTATTTCTTTGTAGCATGCCCTACTTACCACTACTACTTCAATTAAGAACTACTTGTTTATATGATCAATTTGCCAAAAGAATCTTACTCTCTCTATATATAATCATCACTTGCACAAGATGCTTAATTAGCTCACCAACCCGCTTGGTGGGAGAATTTTAGGAATAATTATATATCTAATTTGAGGACTTTGTAGCTAGGAAGTAAAATTAACTACTCTTTTTATGTTATGGAGGTGGTCGGTGCATTCATTACGGATTTCAGCCTCTCTTTTTTTTTTTGGTTTCAGCTCCATGATTATACGAATGTGGACACTGGTTTGACACAGCCTGTTTTTGTTTTTCGTGATACAATGAATCAAGGACTTAATTCTTAATTTAGTCAAGACCCGGTTCTGTTTTTCTATCAATTGTTGCTACACACAAATCTAAACAATCGTGTAGTTGTTTGTGTATACATGCACCCAATGATAACATATTTTCTATTATTATTATTTTTTTGGATTCGAGAAAACTCCAACTCATGGAAAGCGTATTTTGTGAGCCGAGGTAAGCGAGTAAAACCCTGACTGTTCTAGGCTCTTACAAGAGATGCACGTCCTGATTTGAATTCGAGATCTTCTGTGCAAATCTCATGCTATTTGTCATCACATTCAGAGACTATTTTTTCTATTATTGATAAAGATGAACTGTCATTTGCGTTTTTTTTTCTTCTGCAGGTGACTACAACAGTGAATGAAAGAATAATTATCAAATGCATACGTGTTATTGAAATATTAGGTGCACATCAAGATTGAAATTTAGGTTTATGGCATGTATTTTTATACATGCATGAATATTATTGCAAGTAAGCTTAGCAAAACCTTGGGACAAGGGAGATTGTGGAAATCTAGTGATCACAAGTTAGGGCAGTTGGGAATCTTATTCCATACCTAAGCTTAGGACTTACAATCTACATGCATGCATGAAAATCCTTAAGTCATTCACAAGTTATTACATGATGATATAAATAAAAGTTCTACAGATGAATGGTGCAGATTTGATTTGACGGACAACTGGTGACCTAGAAATCAACATAAATCATATAGAAATTAAGGCACCTTATTTTGGATTTTGTTTTATTCAATGGCTGAACTTCTCATGAGGTTATGATGGGAAATGCCGATCTGATAAAGATTGTGGGGGCTGACTTTGTAGGTGCTTTTATTTTTGGGTTTTGCAAGGTTTTTTAACATAGTTTTGATATCTGCTATACCGCAACTATGATACAAACTATAGATAGAAACAACATAAGAAAAACTTGATATTGATTGATGTTGCTTTGACAATTGATGTTACATGTATTAAAAAAAGACAAGAAGAACAATAATTATTAAAAAAAAAACTTAAATTTTGCTGAAAAGGGTCTCCATCACAAGAATTGTAATTCAAGTTCTTACTACTCAAAATGTTTTTAGGACAAGAAAAACATCCTAAACAGTGTAAGAACTAGACAATAACTTCTAGGCCTAACTTAAGGGATTAACAATCTCATATGGCTAAAAAATAGATTCTATATGGAACAAGGCCTTCCGATTCTCCTGAAATTCTTTAGTTTTATATAATCATTGAATTAAAATTTATGCCCGTTACCATAAGAATATATTTAGACATGCATAATTTTTGAAGTGGCATTATGCTAGATAAGGCTTCTTTGATCATGCTTTCTCTTCTCACATTTGTTGTTTGGCTGCCCTTATGCTCTTTGGGTTTAATTCTCAATCACTATTGATGCTCACAAAACAACATTTTTACTCAATAAACATTCTAGTTACTAGATCATCATCTATGTATTTTTATGTTTTTTTTTTTGGATTTTAATAGATCTTTTGTTTGGAATTATAAATAATCAATATTTAACAAAACATTTCACACTAGCTATGAAATATTGTTTAGGAATAATGTTTCAATATAACCTAGCATTAGAAATTTAGGTGTATTAAAAAATTGAGAAAAAACTTATATATATATAAGTATTTTAAAAAGGAGAGAAAAAAATTGAGAATGTAAGAATAAAAAATGAGCTGTGGGTGATATTATTTATATAAGTATTTTAGTCTTTTGATCAAAGTTTAAAGCAAGCATCGATCCAATATATAAAGTGAGACTTCTCAAAATTTATTCCTGATTTTTCAATTTTTTATGTTTTTTTCTTTGAATTTTATGCTTAAAGTTAATTTATTCAAAATTTATATGTTGAATTTGTAGGTTGCATGTATATTTAATTGTTTTACTTGTTTTATAATTATATTTTTATTGTATTCAATGTGATTTTATGATTTAAATGTGTAAGAAATGAAGAGATGAAGGGGAATTTAATAGGTACCAATTATTTTTTATCAATGTTTCATAAACACAACTAACGATTCACCTTTTCTAATCATAGCATGCCAAGTAGGGGACTCAAAACTCATCTCTCATGCCGTCTAATTATCCACCAGGACCAGTTAACTTGGCAAGAAAGCTAAATCTCTCCCCATGATCAAGGTATCAATCACTTTGTGTCTTCTTATTTTTATTGTTTTTTTAAGGAATGAACCACCTTTTTGATATATTGCTCATAAAAATGTCATTATGGGTTTAATAAGTTTCATAATATGTGAAAATTGAGTGTGATTTGTATTCAAAATTCCTTTTTTGTGTGTGTTTCTCTCAATGTCAATAGCATTGTTCAAGCATGTAATTGTACTTGAAATCTTGAGTAGGTTTGATGAAGATTATTAATTTTGTGAGTGAATTCTACTACGAGGTGACATTTGAATTTGAGTTGAGTTCAGAATAAATGAAATCCATGTGTAACCTTGTTTGTAATCGTCGATGACAACTTCTGCCGGGAGACTAAATGGCGATGGAATTGCTAATGGAAATTCCGTCGGCATTGAAAGGTATGTACTTCCCAGCGATGGTTTTCTGTTGGCAATTCAATTTCTTCAAGCTTTTTTTGGTTTTTTTTTTTAAGATTTTATTCTTAATTGATAATATCCTGTTTTCACTATCAACAACTTTAAGCAGACTTCGAAACATTTGGCTTTCATTCTTGTCTTCTGAACTACTCCTATCAGCCATTTTATAAAAAAAAAACCTTATCCTAGCAGCACTGAATGTATTTCTATGCTGAAAACATGAATCTTGTAGCTGAAAGTCAGACGATGCTATGGAATCTAGAAGTTTTTCTGACAGATGGAGGCTTTAACTTTCCTTGAGAACAACACAGGATGAAGAAATTCTTTTTCTGGTTTACTTCAGCACACGAGAAGGAAAAAAGTATGGCCAAAGATGTAACATGTTGGCTGATCTGGAAGGACTGCACAAAGGCAATTGTTTGAACTTTTTCCTGTATGTCAGAGAATAGTTTGGTGAATTCCAAGCAGTTTCAGGAAATTTCACAGGATAAGCAATGCCACTATCAAGTGTAGGTTCTACAATAATCTCTCCAAGTACACTTTTTTTTTTTTATTCGAGGAAACTTTACTTCCGGAAAGTGCATTTTATGGGTCTAGATGAGCAATTAAAATCTCGGTTATCCCAGGCTCTTACAAGAGATGCACACCCCGACTCGAACTCGAGACTTGTTGTACAGATCTCAAACTTTTTGCCATCATGTCCCTTGAGGACGGGAAGACTACAATGCTCAACTAGTAGATGAAATTAATTGGTTTTTCTGTTTTTATAGTTTGCAGTGGAGAATTTTAACTCGGGCATAACTCCTTAGCCTCGACCTTAAATTTTTTCTCACTGATCATGATCACATTGGCTGATGAAATTGCATGTTACCTATGTGTTGAGCTGTTAATCTCATGAGGGTTTTTGGTTCTTGTAATGATCACTATACCATTCTACTCTATGAAAAGTGCCTGGCTGGAAATTGTTCATATGAATTCATGATGTCTAGTTAATTCCAGCATTGTCGTCCCATGTATCACATACTAAATATTTCTGTCAACGGACTGAGAAAGCTGAATTAAGCTTTAGAGTTGAATCGCATGGTGAATTCTTTAAAGAACCCGAGTATGAGGCAGCGGGTGCAAGAGTTGAGGGTTTCCATGTGTTTATAATGCCAAGATTTCAAATTCCAAGTTGGGATTAGTCCTAAATAGAATGATCGTTGTATTGTGATGCATATAATTCGCAGGACATGTGAATTCTAGTTGTAATTTAACTTATAATCAATGAGTTGAAATCTCTAGGTTTGCAGTTGGTTTTGATTTACAACCTTTTCTTTCTTGTGCTCAAAAATCATACGGCTGAAATTACAACACACTTGCAGGTAGAAGAACAAGAACACTGAGCCTCATGCCTACTTTCTGGTTTTAGATTTCTTGTGAATTACAGAGAACTATTTCGAGGGTTTCATTACCTCTACCATTAAGCATCAACCAAAATAAATAAATAAATAAAAAGGTATCTATAAACTCTTAATCATTTTGATATAATAGAAGCAGAAAAAACAACTTTTCAAGTGCATGTTTTTATGTTCTATTATGCAAGAGAATTAAAGCAAGCAGAAATTCATGGCTTACATGAAAGCTGCGCAGCAGATACAACGGCGGGCTCAAGTTTTCACCAGGGCCCTGCAAACATCGGCTTCAAAGATCTTGCATGGAAAGAGAGGGGAGATGCTGAAATAACCGCAAACGATTTTTACTAGATCCCTGGAGAAAAAAATGAGCAGAAATACGACTCACCTTACGTTTTTTCAGTGCCTGAGATTATGACAATGTCTGGAAACAGTTTATCTGCTTCTTTTCTGACTGATGGGACACAAAAAAGTTCCATGGCGGGAAAATACCCAAATCCCAACTGTTTCTTCCAGGAGATTGTACCGTTATCTATACTGTTTTTAGAGAACAGGGAGTTTTGGGATTCCATGATTTCTTCCCCCCCCCCCACCCTCCGCATTTTCTTTCTCTGTAGGGATTCACAAACTGGGCTAATCCTATTCAAGGTACAAAAGGGTTCCAAACTTAAATGGCACATGATTCCAAGCTTCATCATTTGGATTGTAATGATTAGAAGTAAGAACTCTGACTAAATGGATCAGTGCATGCTGGTTGATCCTGTTGAATTCAGTGGCTGGCAGCTTTAGCTTTAGTGGGAAAATTTGGAAACCCTGAGATATTTTATCATTTGCACTAGTAATGGATAGACACGAATTTAATACCCGACGCCACTTGCTTTTAGACGAGTACAGAACTAAAGTCTGGTGGTTATTTGAATGCGAACCTGCGAGTACTATCATAAGTATGAAATGACAAGTAGCTAATCAAATCAGACCAGGCACCGTACAGTCAGACAGCAAGGAAATTGCATGGAAAAATGAGGGGCTTCCCTCTTCCGTTTTGGTTAAATTTATTGTGTGGATCTTGATACACAAACTTTGAAAATTGCTAAACTGTGTGAAGCAAAAAAAAAAAAGGGTAGTGTCATATCTGATAAAGATTGTACAACAATTTGATTTTACAGCTAGTCAGTGTCAACTGATGCTGGAGTTGCTGGGGGGTGGGGGGGCTCGGACCATTTTCAGTTGGTCAATCCATACAGTCACATCATGCTTTAATAATGGTCACTGACTTTTAGCGAGGGCTCCAGCAGCGAAAAGGAGATTCCTACGGGAAAACTGTCCCAAGCATAGAGTAAAAGGTTACCTACTGGAAAACCATCATCAAAAGGCATAAATTAGGAAGGAAATCAAGTTTAAGGAGTTGAGGTTTGAGAGAACTACCATCGAAGTGTAAACTGGAGTAGACTCTGTCGGCAAAGTTTTTAACAATCTGATTAAATGAAACAGGTACTGTGAAGAGCCCCACAAAAAAAAAAGTTGAAAAGAAGAGACATAACGAGCTACTTTCACAGGGAAACTTACCTTTCTTCTGTCCTCCTTGCGGCCTTTGTGGTTGTAGTTACATCCCGTAATTTTCAGTACAGTCAGCTGAACCAGATGCTAGAAGAGATCCTTCACAACTGGCATTCATGGTTAGGAAACTATGTTTTGTTAAATCTAGCCATCAATGACCATATACATGAATTGTGGCCTATCAAAGGCGATATGCAGCGGCCACTTGAGAGGTCCCACGTCATGATTGTGCCATCTTATATCAGCAGATGCCATATGTCGACCATCAGTTGACATGGCCAATGATAAAATCATACTCTTATGACCAATAAAAATGCGGACACGCTCCCCGCTCTGTACATCCCACAGTCGAACTGTTTTGTCACTGGAGCCAGTGGCGATGCGGTTGCAGCAAGCACTGAAATATATGGAATCCAATTCAAGGTGTAGCTGATATTTGATATTTGCATAATTAGAAAACGAAGGACATTATTTAACTAAATTTGCTGACTTAATATTATACATAGAGAATGCTCAACATGATAAATTTATATTTGGTGGAGACAAATTTTCTAAGGGAGGTTAACTTGAAGAATGCATTTCACCCATTTCTTCTTTTTGAATCTCATGAACTATTTTGTTGTGACCAAATCCAGACTACCAGACCAATAAAATAGATGTAAAAGCTATAAATTCATCCTTGGTGGAGACACAAATTTTCTGAAGGGGGTTAACTTGAAGAAAGTGTTCGCCCATTCCTTCTATTTAAATCTCATGAACTATTTTGAACTATTTTGCTGTAACCAAATCCAGACTACCAGACCAGTAAAATTGATGTAAAAGCTACTTACATCAACATCAGACAAATGACCTACCATTATCCTCAAAGGCTGTATCCCATGCATAGACCACATCCTTGCTGTGCGATCATGTGAAACACTGCCCAAATAGTGTCCCACAGGACTGCACCAATAGATTTAGTGTGAACACATGAGAAGTGAAGCATGACCATTTAGTATTATGGAAATCTCTGCCATATTCTCCTCAATTTTGATCACGATTATCAAAAGACAATGGATGGATAAAACAATAAAATAGAATCAAAATGAAGTGGGAAGTTCCAATTAATACCTGAACATCCCAGACAGGGTAATTATGGCCCTTGTAGCAAACACGACTTGCATTGAGTTCTGTTCTCCATAACCAAACTGCAGCAGAGATGTGTGTCATTTGCAAAAGACATAAAATCAACAAAAAATCAAAAACAAAAGAAAACTTCCATGTTTGCAGAGAGAGAGAAATCAGTTGTGAATGATAATCTAAGAGAATATACCTGTCGGTTGTATCTGCTGAAGAAGACAATTAAAATCCCCAAGAGGGCTAAAAGTGGCTGAATGAACTGGACCCAAATGACCCTGAAAAAATGTATGATATCTTTTCCCACTGTTTGGACTCTGGCCCTGTTCACTCGGAGCAGTATCATTTTCACCCTGCAAAATAGCTGGCAGCAAAAACGTTTACCATTATAACTCCCCTCTTTGCCCATTATGTTTTGATAGAAAACTAGCATCTAAGCATGGTCACAATGACCACCATAATATAAAATCCTAGATTATGATGGACTAACCTCTACAGTGTTTTTTCATTATATGTCTCCGCACTAGCTCTTTGGCTTGATTATAATTGAAAATTTTCCAAACGGATAATGTACAAGAAACACAATAATTCATCAAAACTTGGTATTTGCACAATCTAAAATACATTTTGAATTAGTTCACTGTCATAAAAGATGATTAGTATTGTACTTAACTACTGCTGGAATAAAAGAAATTATCAAACAAACTAGTTTTGGAGAGACTTACATTTGCCAGTTGGATGTCCAACCTTTGCCACCATAAATCAGAATTTAGCATCAGCAGCGGTCAACATGTGGGTGCTGGGTTAAGTATGAGAGGAGAACCTTCAGTGAGGAGTCTGAGAATCCAGCTATCAAGGATCCATCAAGTGAAATTGATGTGCAGTTTAAACTGGAAGAAAACTCAAATAAAAAAATGAACAATTGATCATGTAAAAAAATTGAGAAGCTTGATACAAACACATAAGTTCTGAAATTACCCATTATGTGTGTTGACAAAGGTATAAAAGCTGAAAGATGGCAAAGTTGCACCACTCAACTGTACATGGTTTCTCAAGAATAGACTGTTCCACCTCAGTTGGCCTGAAGGAACCATTAATTAATAATTATCAGAAATTTAGAATGCAGCAATACCTTATGTTAGCAGGAGAATCAATTTTTATTCATGTTGGACCTAAGTCACGCAAAAGTCTTATAGCTCAGACATAGCATAAAATATACTCATGTGGGCAAAAGATGCATGACCAAGTTCACATTGTACACACTATGAACCTAATTGGGTTCCAAAGGTCAATGATAAGGCATGGTAATATAATAGATTAATCAAATGAGGATGACAGGATAAAGGAAAAGAGACTTTGAACAGTCAACAAGTGTGCCTGTAAAAACCTTATTGATCTAGTTGATAGAGATGAGCGGTAATGTTATTATGAATCCATAGACCAATTCCCCATGGAACCCAGCTTCTGTTCATAGTCACACTCACACCATGTAAAGTAACAAGTTACCTTGGTTAGGTGTTATTAACATTAGTGCATGCTCGTGTTTTTCAGAACCTAAATAAAGCGAGTCTGTCGCCTCGCATGTCCCTCATAACATGCCTACTTTGACATGTCCATTTTATTCCAACACACATGAATGCACATATGATGTGTTATGACAGTATTTGTATATTGATGTAAAATATCAAGTGTGTTCACCTACGTTGAACAAGCTTTGTTGAATAAGAATTCCGAAGTGTATAATATGCAAGGCTTCACAGTAGCCTATAAAATGGAGCAATAAGATTATGAGAGGATCAGGCTTCCTATGTTCGTATAAATTATCTTCTCTTTTAGCCTTGGTCTTTTATGCAACACCCTCCCCTTTCTTAGCCTTCTAGATATCATCACCATCCATGTCCCATTTAGATAATATATATCACAATGACACAATTGATCTAATGAAGAAAATGACTTGGGATTCGAGAAAATACATTACTGGCAAAGGAAGCTCAGGTTTTACTTGTGGTGCTGCAGATACTGTATTAGCCTCAGGACGAACAATTTTAGTTGTTGCACTAACAGCTTCATCCTTTTTTGACTTTTTGATTGAAGCTCCTCGTTTTCCACCATCTATTGATCTTTTCTGAATAATACATTGACAACATCGAGAATAACTCAAGCTTTAGCAGATAGGAAAACCTATAGGACAATCAAAGTAGAAATAGCATATATTACAAAATCAAATTAAAGATAAGCAAGAATTATTAAGTATATGAAATCCACATCACAGAAATTATGGAGGAGAAGTAGGATTTGATGAGCATTATACCTTGTTCCCATCCATGCCCCCCTCTTTGGTTTCTCCTTCCATCTTTTCAGAATCTGAGAGAAAAAACCCTGTCTTTTCCAATCGTTCTTCTAAAGAATCTATAGCAAACAGAGAAAAGCTCAAAGTTAACACCTAAACAATAAAAACAATAAAAATAACTAATAACCTCCTGATTTAATAAGATGTAGAACTCACTCCTATACCAGTATAGAGTAATAGCCGGTAGAAGACTCATCCGTCCTTGTGCAGGATCAGATTTGGCAGTCCGGGAAGGAACTGACATACTTAATGACAGGCTAATAACCTCCTCATTTACTAAGATGTAGAACGCACTCACCCCCCAATGTATTTCTTTTTTATTTATCTGATTAGCTGCATCCTGGCTGCTTCCAATTAATGCTACAGCATCAGGATCATCAGAAATTGAGATGGGCTGTCCAGAAGAACTGCCAACATAAAAGAACTTGTACTATCTACAGAGTCCACCAAATTATTCATGAACTGGACATGGAGGTGCAACTAATTTGGAAATAAAATGTGCCTTGGAAGTTAATATGATCAATGACAATTCCGGGTATTATAGTGCATTTTGACTTTCAAAGATACTGCATCAGGAGCTCGTTGGAGCACTGATAATAGGGTTACCAACTTTAGAGAAGTATACTTCAATAGAATTCTTATATATTACAGATTACAGAAGAAAACCCTTAAAATCACCTGACATATCTTAACATTGACTTTACTCCGCCTAAAAGTACGAGCAAATTCCATTTCCCGACAAAAAAATAAAAAAATTCAAGAGTTCTTCTACAGAAGTACTTTAAACAAAATAATAATGGGAAATATTATACAAAGTCTTTGAGAGGTATTAACCTCCAGATGAGAGGGAGAAAGAACTCCTTCCAACTTTTGAAGGTCTTGCGAGTGCATCATGTCATGATCTTCACGGAAGCTATTGAAAAAACTTCATGCTAGGCCTAGGGATGAAAAATGATAATAGCAAAAACATGAGACAATTGTCACACTAATTAGCCACTTAGGAATTTTAAGGTTTGAATAAAGATTAAAGAAGAGGAAAAAATTCAATATTTACCCTCTTGGATTTGTCCTTTGGCAACAATATCCATATAGCAATGGACATATACTGTATGAAGCAACTCGAAGGAATTCATGCTGCAGAATTCAAAGGCAACCCACATCAGCAAAGTCTCCATACTGGATGAATAGTACACTATTAAAAAACTTGAAAGAAAAGGACATTCTCATTCCCTTTTATATAAAACTCTTCAAATTGAGCATTTTCCAGGAGCCACTTCCCCTTTCATTTTCTTACTCAAAATCTTCACTTCCAAACAATCAATTTTAGAATCATAATGAGGGTTCTCGCATACATTGTTGTTTTAAGTGCCTCTTATTTCTCTTTTTCCAAAGGATAGTTATGGTATAATTGAACATAAAACTACTTCCATAACTATTATAGCAGTGGTGGTTCTTTTTAAAATGTTTTTTTGATTTTTAAAATTTATTCTTGATATCAATGTATTAATTTAAAACAAAAAAAATTAAAAAAACTTTTATAGCACAAAAAACAAAAGTATGTATCAGAAGCGCCTATTTTTCGCTGATGTTAAAGTGTTTAGCTTCACTCACTTAAGCTAAATCCCTAAATAAATTTCTAAAAAACAAAACAAAAAAAATGTCCAAATTTTCACTCTTTACGCTTGCTTGAATTCTTAACACACTCGAATAACGAAAATACACTAAAATAGTTCGTTTCACATTGCCCATGAAAGCCATTTCTTTCTTCTGCTACAAGAAAATCAGTGCACAGCCAGCTAAAACCCTTGACCACTCACTTACGCAAGAACCCATTATTTCTTTACCAATTTAGAACTCTGTTCTCAAAAAAAAAAACACGAAAGCATCAAACTGTGTAAGAACTAAAGAGAAAGAAAAAGTGGGGTTCGTGAGTTACTGGGAAAGGGAGTGAAGGAGAGAAGAGATCAGGATCCGAGTGGATACTGATAGCATTCATTATTGCTGTTGTTTGTTGCTGCTGCTGGATTTCTTCATGGAAAGCGAACTCTGCTCGCTTGAACCCTTTCTTCTTTGAATGTCTCCACAAATTTCACTACTGCTTCTTCGTCCATAATTGCTCTTCCTCCTCTTCTTCTTCAAGCTTGCTTCGTGTTCGAAGCTTTGCTGTTTTGGGATGGCGATAGGGCTTCGATGAAGCCCAGCAATAATATCCTTTTGGGTTTAGGTTTTGTTTCGTGATTGAATCTGGGCCTCAATCAAGCTGTCGGATTTGTATAATGGGCATTTTGCGGGTTGGTGAAGGAGGAAGCAATCCACCAAAAAATACATTTTGAAATTATCTCGCAAAATATAACCTTGACTAGCCAATGCTCCCGCGTCTAATCACGGGTGACATTATATTTTTTTAATATAAAAAAATATTAATTGTATGAGATTTTTTATTATAATATAAATTTAGACAAAATAATAAATTTGTGTAGAATTCCTATGAAGTACAATTTTTTTATAAAAATATATGAATTTTAACGAAATATCAGAATAAAATTATCATCATTATTAAAAAAGAAAAAAGATTCAGATATTTGAATTATTGAATTCACTGTATTAAGATTAGTTCATTTTATAATTCAATTTAAATTAAACACAAAAAACAAAATATAAATTGTGAAAACACCTACAGTAATCAAATAACAAAAATAAATAGTTAATTTTCTATCTCCAAAAAGAAGAAAACATAAATTGAAAATCCATATGTACGTTACCATCATTATCATTACTATAACAGTTAAAATTATTATCAACATTACTGCCCAAACAATAAAATTATAAAATCATCTGATCCGAAGAACAAATAAAAATAACATAAAAAAACAGGGCAAAAAAAAAACAATATTAATTTTAAAATGATCACCAATATAAATGAAAATTTCTGGACTTGACCGAATAAAAATAAAACCCCAATAAAAAATAAACACTGTCTAAGAATGACTGAAAAAACCAAAGGAATTAATATCAAATAAAAAATTCAAAAAATAAGGACCAAAATTAAAAATAAAATATATAATTAATTCCAGTCAAAGGATAAAATTGAAACAACTAAAAACCATAAGACTGAAATAAATAAAAGTATTTTAAAAAAAATTAAAAGAATAAGGATCGAAATGAAAAATAGCATATATGACTAATTTCAATTGGAGGACACAATTAAAACAAATCAAATCAAAATATATAATTAATTCTAATCAAAGAAAAAAATTAAAACAAATAAAAACCTTGAGACTGAAACAAATAAATATATTTTAAAAAAAATACAATGTAATTTTGTTAAAAAAATTAAAAGAATAAGGACCGAAATAAAAAGTAACATATATGACCAATTTCAATTGGAGGACATAATTAAAACAAATTAAATCAAAATTTATATAATTAATTCCAATTGAAGGATAAAATTGAAACAAATAAAAAATTTGGGACCAAAACAAATAATGATATTTTTAAAAGGTAATTGTAGTGTAATTTTATTATAAAAATAAAAAAATAAGGACCGAAATGAAAAAGATCATATATGACCAACTTCAACTGAAGGACAAAATTAAAACAAATTAAAACCCTTGTACTGGAAATATTAAAGGAATAAAAAACAAATCAAAAATAAAAAGAATAATGACTGAAATGAAAACCAGCATGTATAATCATTTTCAGTTGAAAGTCACAATCGAAAACAATCAAAATTTCCATTGAAGAAATCACAAATAAAATGAAATCAAAACTTCAGGGACTAAAATAAAACAATTACAAATATGAAGGACACAAATGTAATTTCCGGCAGTAGGAGAGAGAAATGGAAGAAAAAACCAAAAACAAACATGCCCCCACCGAGAGGCCGATGACATGGCGGTGCACTAGGTTACATGCGCGGAAGGGCAGTTTCCACCACCTAACGACGTGGCACGTGCCGCCTGAATTATGTGTGCTTGTGAAACACGGCAGACGCGTACATATGACGCGTCTGCATTATTTCAGAAATAAATAAATAAATAAATATTATTTATACACCCTTGGACCTAGTGATAATCACGAAAAAACCGGTGATGAAAGTACCACACAACCCCCGACTATAGACTTATTTTTTTCTTTTTCGGGGGTTGTTTGAGTAATTTTATTGTGCATGAATTTATGAAAAAACAAAAACACCCCCACTGTTCTGTGTCCTTTTGTTAGTACCAAAGGGTAAAATAATAGTTTTATTGTGTAAAGAATTTGGAAATACCATCCATGTCTCCTGAAAATGTCTAAAATATCCTCGGTCCTGAGAATTAAGTTTTTTAGGTTTTAGGGGTAAAACAATAAAAAAAAATTGATGCTATCTACAGTGATTTGTGTCTATGCACATAGTGAAAAATTCAAAAATAAAAGTGGCACGGCAATTATATTATAAATAATATTTTAGTTAATATAAAGCTTTCTTTGCCTCTCCTAAGTGGTTAGTTTGAAAACTCATTGGTACTGGTGAACAAATCCTTTTTGGCTAACAAATAAAGTTGACTTGAATCCCTTTATTAATTAGACATTCATCTGTTATTATAATATGTATACAGTAATATGTTTTGACATACGCCCACATTAAATCACATTTGCCCACACTTCCTTCTGGCACCTTTCCCGAGCCCTTGCAATGAAAGCAATCAAAACACTGAAACACACGCAGGAAGAAAAAAAGAAATGAAAAACCATGCAAGACCTCAACCGAAATCACGCAGGCTTGAATTCATTAAGGATAAAATCGGCAGCACACTGTTACAATCCACAGGAAAATCATCTCTAGAGCTACAGTAAAAACCCCACACATATTATATATTAGTTAATAATTATCAAACTCAATTCAACTCTATTTCAAAGAGTTGATTCGATAATTGTTGAATTTAATTTGTTTTTAATTTATTTATAAAATCAACCACTTAAATGATTAGGTTGATTAACTCTTTACTTGAATTGAATTTGATCAAACTAGTATAAGATTTGATTGAGTCAACTCAAAAACAAATTAAAAAAAAATCATCCAAACAGTATTGTTGTGAGATAAATCTATGTTAACTGGCCCTTTTGTGGGTTGATTTGTCAACTCATGATCTAGGTTTTAATTTTTTTTATAAAATCATATTTATATTAATAAAAAAAAATATAATGGAAATATTAAGTTGATTACGAGGCGTGAACTCCTTAATTACACTTTGTTTAAAATATTAAGTTTAAATAAAATAAGATTGGATTTTATTACATTCAATTTGATCCTATTTATAGGCAATTACATAAGATTAGATGGTACTATTTAAGATGAATAACATTGCTCTTGTATTGACATGACAGCATGGACAAAATTAAATAAATAAATGGGTTAGGGATAAGGGGATATAAAAACGTTTTTGAAAAAAATTGAAAATTTTTTAATTTTATTTTTAAGTTTAAATTAATAAAATTTGGTGTTCTTAGATCATTTTGATGTACTGGTGTCAAAAATAATTTTTAAAAAATAAAAATATATATATTTTTAATATATTTTTGAACGAAAAATATTTTCAAAAATAAACGTAACCACACTTCCATACAGGCACGTAATCTAAAATAATAATCTAAATTTAATCCAAATCTAATCAGATATGAGTTTTTAATACTCAATTATTGAAGAAAAATAATATCCTTTCTCGTTTTGGCAAATTTTGGAAGTTCCAAGCTTTTTCGTGACCACTTGTTGCTGGCTCCATCATTCACCACGAGTACCATCAGTCGGGGTCAAATTAATGTCCACGGGATGTTTTAGAGTTTGTTTTAAAAATACTTTAAAACAATTGTTTTTTATTTTAAATTAGTTTTTAGATTATTTCGATATATTAATATAAAAAAGAATTTTAAAAAATAAAAAATATATGTTATTTTAATATATTTCTAAATAAAAAATATTTAAAAAAAATCTATAATTCACTTCTATACATATAATAAATCAAAAATCCTTATTATGCATGTATCTTTGCTCACCCAAAAGCTCTTGAAGTCTAATCACGGGAAAAAAAAAAGAGTTTTGGCTTTGTATTTTGTACAAATACATGTGATGATGCTTGTAATCACCCTACTATTTATGGGATCCAGAAACTCAATTATTTCCCTAATGGAGAAGGTTGGTGCAAGAAGATGATCGGCCTGTTTGTTTCTGTGTTTAAAAAATATTTTTGAATTTTTTTATTTTTATTTTTTTTTAAATTTAAAAAAATTAATATTTTCATATAATCTGATGTCAAAAATATTTTTTTAAAAAATAAAAAATATTATTTTAATATATTTTTAAATAAAAAATACTTTGAAAAACAACTTTAACCACACTCCCAAACAGGCACGAAAACAAGTCAACGTGCAACCGTCCCAACAACTCATTGCATTTCATATGGATTGTTTGTAGTCCTTTTAGTTGGAAAGCTATATAGAGCAACATTCCTTGGTGTTCATTCTCAGTTATGTATTTAAATATTGGAAAGAGTTATCTTAGTCGTCCCTAAATAAATTATTTTTCTTCAATATATATATATATATATATATATATATCCTTTTTTGTCTCTCTTTTTCATGATTAATTTACACGTGGAAATAGTAATTTAATTGTTTAATTGAGACCCAATTGTGGAAAAAATTAATGTGTGAAAATTGGTAAATATCTTTCTTCTAGAAACAAATTGCTGTGTTTTTAAATGAATCATCAACTTTTGTCTTCAAGTCCTCATAATTTTGCATGAATTGTGTTCTATGTCGGCATCTGATATGAAGATTTGTAACCCTAGAAATATCTTCAAGCACCGGTCAGTGTGATCGACAAATAAATTAGTTGAAACCATGTTATGGAATCCAATCATTAATCTCGGTCTGCTCAATTATTAACTTGATTTTAAAAAAATCAATTTAATACACCAATGAGTTAATTTATAATCCTGTTAAAATTAAATTCATTTATTTATTATTAAAAAAAACAATAATATTTTAATTAATTCAAGCTCGTAAATCTGACCACTAACTCAGAGTCGAGTATTAAAACGAGTTTGATAATTTTGAATAGTTGAACCCATAAAATATCTCCAGGTACACGTCATGGATCATCATATAATTCAGCTGAAATCATATTATAAAAGGGATAGAAAATAATAATTTAATCCTCTCTTTATATATTATTAATTATATGATTATTATATATTTAATCACTCAAGGAGCGTAAGACTTGTCCTTTGACTATGGCTCTAATAAAAAAAATAAAAAACTTGAATCTTACCGTACATTTCCTTTAATAATGTAGTGATTCATCCTTTTTAAAAATGTTTTTTAATTAAAAAAAATGTTGAAATAATTTATTTATTGTGAAGATCAAACCCAACAAACGTGTCTTCTCATGATTTGCACACTTCTCCTATAAGTAAAAAATAAAAACTTGTTGATATTTCAATCCTTGCAGCACTCAAGGAAAAGAAATTTTCTTCTTCTCAATTTTCTACGACCACCTTCTTTTGCCAGCCCTTTTAATGGGATCCATCAAAATTAGCATCTCTTCCATCCTCTCCTGGATTCCCTTCCACCATGTTGTTTAGCCAAATCACAGAAGTCTCACGTTTGACCAGGAAAGAAAATCTTGGTGGCAAGCTGTTGAGCTTCAATCAGCCATGGCGGAGATTCAAATTCTTTTTGGGAAGTATGAGATGGGGAGGTTATTAGGGAAGGGGACTTTTGCCAAAGTTTACTACGGGAAACACTTGGTGACCGGAGAAAGTGTGGCAATCAAAGTTATAAACAAAGATCAAGTCAGGAGAGAAGGCATGATGGATCAAATCCAGACAGAGATCTCAGTGATGCATCTTGTTCGTCATCCCAACATTGTTGAGCTCAAGGAAGTCATGGCGACGAAGACTAAGATATTCTTCATCATGGAGTATGTTCGAGGTGGAGAGCTGTTCGCCAAAGTAGCCAGAGGAAGGCTCGGAGAAGAAGCTGCTCGAAAATATTTCCAGCAACTAATCAGCGCCATTGATTACTGTCACAGCAGAGGTGTTTATCATCGAGACCTGAAGCCAGAGAATTTGCTGCTCGATGAAAATGAAAACCTGAAAATCTCTGATTTTGGCTTGTCAGCCTTTCGTGAACAGTTTCTGCAGGATAAACTTCTGCATACTCTGTGCGGGACTCCTGCTTATGTTGCCCCAGAAGTCTTGCGAAAGAAAGGCTACGATGGATCGAAAGCAGATACATGGTCGTGCGGGGTGATTCTCTACGTTCTTCTCGCAGGATTTCTTCCATTTCAAGATGAAAATGTTATGAAGATGTACAGGAAAATTTTCAGGGCTGAATATGAGTTTCAGCCCTGGTTTTCAGCAGATGCTAGGAGGTTGATTTCAAGAATTCTCGTTGCTGATCCTGAAAGGAGAATCACAATTCCTGCCATGATGAGAAATCACTGGTTTCTGAAAGGATTTTCAAGACCAATGGCGTTTTCGATCCAAGAATCAATCATGGATATGAACGTACAAGATCAAGAACTCGATTCTTGTTCTGCTGTAGCCAAGCCTAAAGTATCCTCACCGAAATTCTTCAATGCATTCGAGCTCATCTCTTCAATGTCATCTGGGTTCGACCTGTCCGGTCTTTTCGAGACTGAGAAGAAACCAGGGTCGATTTTCACTTCAAAAGCATCGGCAAGTGCTATCATGGAGAAGATTGGAGGGGTTGCAGAAGGGCTGGATTTCAAGGTGGTCAAAGTTGACGATTTCAAAGTGAGGTTACAAGGTCCGTGTGAGGGAAGAAAGGGGAGGCTGGCCGTGACAGCGGAGGTGTTCGAGGTGGCACCGGAGGTTGCGGTGGTGGAGTTCTCCAAGTCTTCCGGAGATACCTTGGAGTATGCCAAGTTCTGCAAGGAAGACGTTAGGCCTGCACTGAAAGACATTGTTTGGACATGGCAAGGAGACAATGTTTGAACTAATGATAACAACATTAATCATGTCGAAAATTGTGAAATTCAAGTGTTGCAGAAAGGTTTTGAGGGTTTTTTTTTCCAGAATTTTCTGTCAACTGTAAATAAGTTTCTGTAAGTAAATGAATGCAGAGATTGAGTGTTTTAGTTGTTAAGCACAAAATGACCAGAAAATTTTACACTCCTCTCTTGATCCTTGATTTTTATTACCATTTATCATGCCCAATCAACATGCAACACCATCAAATTTCTTATCATGTTCACATTATACCATCTATATATATATATATATATATATATATATATATATATTACTTTACTATTACAAAACAAATAAAAGGTGTGGATAGTTGCACTGTGCACCCTCTCACATCTGATTGCGACAGTGTGGAGGCGATTTTAGCCTTCGTCCGCGCGGCAAAAACAGACGGTCAACCGGGGCTAATTTGGGTTTTTCCTTTTTTTATTTTAATCGGTTGTGAACAGTATTGACGCTTTCATCCCCGGTAATAAGACAAAAAAAGGCATCCGACTGAGGGGCGCCGGCGTAATTGCGTGCGGCCGGACCGGCCCGGTCCGGTCCGCCGCAACTTTTTCTTTTTTTAATATTTTCTGAAATGGCTAAATAAGGTTTTAGCCCCTAATAAGACAAAAACCATGACTTGGGTGCAGGGGTGGAACGGTAATTGGCCCTATTTTTTGAATTTTTTAATCGGTGTCTGTCAGGGCGTGAGGCGCACGCGCCAGACGGTTTTCCGTCTCACACCCTGTTGAGGTGGAGCGTGCGGCGTCATGCGGTGGCCGGAAATTGTATACCGGAGGCTATCCCGATGCGCCGCCGCGTGGTCTTCCTCCCGCGGTGGCGCGTGTAACCACCAAATGTCCGTGGACGCGGCGGAGGCCGGTTAAAGCCGTCGGCCACGTTTCTCTCTCTCCTGCACGTAAATGTGCAGGAGAGTCCCCCAGTTTTGTTTACTTTTCACTTCGGTCCCTTTACTTTTAATTTCGTTTTTGGTCCTGATTTCTGTTATATAAGTTTTGATTTAGTTCGATTGGGTCCTCCGATTTCAATTAATTGAATTTCAAAGATTCACTTCGGTCCTCCTACTTTTGATTTCCGAATTGGCTGTATATATCTCAATTAATTCGGTACAGAAGTTCCGATTTTTGCAATTTTGTCCTCTGATTTCAATTAACAATAAATGTAATTTGCATTTCAGCCCTTTGACTTTTAATTTTTTAATTTAATCCCTTTATATTTGATTTTCATTTCAGCCATTATACTTTTATTTTTTAATATTTCTAGAATAATCCCTACTTTTGTCCATGTATATATAAGTGTATTTAACACAATAATAATAATAATAATAATAATGATTATAATAATAATGATTATAATAATAATAATAATAATAATAATAATAATTTAATTATTTTTCGTTCTTACTCTTCTGTTTTTTTTCTTTCTCCCAATAATTTGATAATATTTTTTATTTTGCCAGTAATAGCAATAATAAGTTTTTTTCTTTGTGTTTTTTTTATCTTTTGTTAAAGTTTCTTGGATATTTTTAGTCATTCATTAATTTTTGTTTCTTTCATTATTAACATAATAGTGATAATAATAATAATAATAATAGTAATAATAATAATAATAATAATAATTACATTGTTTTTCTTGCTTGCTCTTTCTTTAATGTTTTTTTTCCCTCCGGATAATTTGATAATTTTTGTTGTTTTGACAGTAATAGCAATAATAGTTTTTTTTTAAATCTTTTGTTAAAGTTTCTAGGATATTTTTAGTCTTTCATTTATTTTTGTTTCTTTCATTATTAACATAATAATAATAATAATAATAATAATAATAATAATAATAATAATAATAATTTAATTGTTTCTTTTACTTATTCTTTTGTTAATGGTTTTTTAGTTTGTTTCCCCAGGATAATATAATAATTTTTATTGTTTTAATAATAAAAGCAATGATAATTTTAGATTTTAAGGCTTTGATTTTGCTATTGTTATGATAAGGTGTGTTTAGCAATTTTATTATATTAAATTTTGCATATATAAATATTGTATTTTAATTTTGATCCAACAAATCCTATAAAAATTGTTCGCTCAACCCGCAACATAGAACATATATTTTTTAAAATTTTCAGATTAAATAATTTTTTCCAGCTAATAATTTTGATATTTGTTTTATCATCAATTATAATTTTTATTTTTTTTTCTTGCTTACTCTTTTGTTAGTGTTTTTGAAGATTTTTTTCTTTGGATAATTTGATAATTTTTATTGTTTTTGCTGTGATAGCAATAATAATTTTTGTTTTTGTTTTATTCTTTTATTTAATCTTTTGTTGAAGTTTTTTGGATTTTTTTCCTCTTCCATTTTTTCCCTTTCATTATTAACACAAAAATAAAATAAATAATAATAATAATTTAATTAATTTTCTTGCTTACTGTTTTGTTGCTGTTTTTGAGGATTTTTTTCCCTCAAAAAATTTTCATAGTTTTTATTGTGTTAAAAGTGATAACAATGATAATTTTAAGTTTTTATTGTATTTTTTGTTTTATCTTTTTTTTTACAATTTTTTTAATATTTCATTCATTTATTTATTCTTTCATAATAATAATAATAATAATAATAATAATAATAATAATATTTTAATTGGTTTTCTTGCTTTCTATTTTGTTCATGCTTTTTATGTTTTTTCCATCGGTATAATTTGATAATTTTTATTGTTTTCATACTAACAGCAATAATAATTTTAGATGTTAAGACTCCGATGTTGCTGTTGTTATAATATTTTAAATTAATATTGCTTCCTTTTCCCCTTTATTTTTTATTTTATTTTTATTTCCTCTTTTTATTAAATGATTTTTATAATTTTATTATCTACACAATAATGATTTAAATAATTATTTTTTTTCCTGATAAAAATATTTCTGTTTTTTTTCTAATGTTAGTTCGTACTCTTTTGTTATCGTTTATGACGCAATACCTATATTCTAAAAGATGTATTCTATGCTTACGTAACAAACTAAACTCAAAATTTCATACATTTTATCTCCTTATCTATAACTTTTATTTACTTATATCATATAAATTTATCGTTATAGATTTAATTATGTTAAATTATATACACAAGAATACCCGCGGCAACGCGCGGGTCAATTAGCTAGTATATATATAAAATGCGTAGGTTTTGCACTGCGCACCCACGCATTGTGCACACAGACACAGTGCACTGTGGATTGCAATAGTTGTTTTTTTTTTTTGCTTTTATGTTTTTGTTTTCTTCTGATTATGTTTTTTTTCTCTTTTTTTCTGCTTTTTTTTGTTTCTATTTTATGATTAAGCTCCTCTCTTTTTTTTCGTTTCTTCTTTTTTTTTTTTGCTGTTTTTTTTCCCTAATTATTCTTTTTCTTCTTTTTTTTTCCTCCATTTTTTGCTTCTTCTTTTTTTGCCTTTTTATGTATTTTTTCCTTATTATATTTTTTTCATTTTTTTCTTATTATATTTTTTTTCTTTTTCTACTTATATATTTTTTTGGTTTTTTGTTTTTTAATAATCGGGGTGTCCGAGCTCGCTTAAATGCACCACGATTAATCTTCATATCCAATTTTTTTTGATAACCAGGGTGTCTAGGCCCACCTATGCATACCACGACAATCCCCGGACCCATATTTTTTTTCTAAAGTGCTTTTCTGCTGGTATATTTTTTTCCCTTTTTTATACTTTTGTTTTATTCACTTATACATTTTTTTTATAACCGGGATCTCCGACTAACTTAAGCACACCACGACTAATTCTTGGGCCGAATTTTTTAAAAACAATATGGATTGCTACAGTGCTTTCACGGTTATATTTTTTTTTGTTTTCTTTCGCTTATACATTTTTTTGTAACCATGATCTCTCAGTCAGCTTAAGCTCTTTCTTTCACTTATACATTTTTTTTCACTTATATATTTTTTTATAACCACGATCTCCAGGCCAGCTCAAGTGCACCACCACTACTCCTCGGACCAAATCTATTTTTTGATAATCGGGGTGTCCAGGCCAGCGTGGACACACCATGACTAATCTCCGAACCAATTTATTATTATTTTTTATTTTTTTTCCTTATACGTTTTTTTGTTCACTTATATAATTTTTTATGACCGGGGTCTCCAGTCCAGCTTAAGCACACCACGACTAATTCCCGGACTGATTTTAAAAAAAACAATATGGATTGCTACAGTGTTTTCATGCTTATATTTTTTTTCCCACTTATATATATTTTTTATAACCGGGGTCCCTGGGTTAACTTAAACGCACCATGACTAATCCTCTGACCCTTTTTTATAATCGGTATGTCTGAATCAGCTGATGCGCACCACGAGTTCTATAAATACGTATATACCCCCTATAAGACAAAATCCAAGAGTTGGTTATAGGGGTGTATTGGTAATTTACCAATTATATTTTCTATAGCGGTATTATAGGCGTGTCTTCGGGCGCGACGCCAATTTCAGAGCTCATGCACATTTTGGATGGCGCGTGCGGCATAGAACTTATAAAAATGTATATTAGTTTTTTATATATTCATTTTATTATGTAAAGTGTGTTTTAAATAATATCATGGTATTAGAGATATTTTCAATTTCTTTCATTTATGTGCATAGTACAATAATTATTTTAGCTAAATTTATATTATAATAAAAAAAATATACACAATTAATATTTTTTACATTGAAAAAAATATTGTGTCGCCAGCGGCGAAGCGCGGGGGCATTGTCTAGTATATATATATATATATATATAACATGCAACACCATCAAATTTCTTATCATGTTCACATTATATATATATATATATATCTTTGAAAAGGGAACACACCTTGTAAGAAAAAATGATTTACTTGGGAGTTGATAGTATATGAAGCGTTTTTGAAGAAATTTAAAAAAATATATATTTATTTTAAATTAAAAAAAATTGGTGTTTTTAAATCATTTTAATGTGCTGATATCAAAAGTATTTTTTTTAATATCATTTTAATATATTTTTGAATGAAAAACATTTTCAAAAATAATCTCAACCACACTATCAAACAGACACTAAAAGATATATGATATCTGCTTATATAGTAATATAGTTTTTACTTTTTAGTACATGGGATATGGGAAAAAAAATAATTTTCTTTGTATTTATAATTATTTGGTGAGCATATAATAAATGATTAAAGATACACGCACACGCTAGTTTCGTAATGGGATTGATCCACCTTGTTATACAAGCAAAAAGCCTTGTCTTATACAATCTTGTCTAATTTTATTTTCTAATCAAATATATCCCAAAATAACATACAATTATTGGCATGTAGAATTAATTATATTAAAATATTTTGGTATTAAAATAGTTTCACCTTCTCAACTACAACGATTGCGATTTTGAAGCAATCTCCAAATTGCCTCTTTATTTTGTAAGATAATAATTTATATATATAAAAAAAGAACGATGAGATTCGAACTTGATTTAGAAAAATTGGTCATGAATTACCATTAATGTCTAAGAAATAAAACAAAATCAAATTGTACAAGATTTGCCCGCTTCGATTTTGGGCCTTTGATGCGCCTCTTAGATAAAATGGGCCCACTTTCTCAAAGAAGAGACAATGTAGGCCTACAGCAAAATATCGAAAAGAATATGATGGGCCTGATAACTTTAGAAAATAGCCCATGGGCATGCATCAAATGAGTTCTGTAGCTTCAATTTTTAGCTCTCTCCAGCCCACGCCAAGATATTTCAATGGCAAGAGAAACATTTCAAGATTACGAAGCTGTTTGGGATAGTTTTGAAATTGCGTTTTTAAAAAATTCAATTTTATTTTTCATTTTAAATGAATATGTTTTGGTATTTTTAGACTATTTTGATGTGCTGATATTAAAAATGATTTAAAAAAAATAAAAAAACATCATTTTGATATATTTCGGCATGAAAAGCACTTTGAGAAGCTGCAGCAACAACTGTCCCAAACAGACCCTATATCTCTCTTATTGGGCCGTGAATTACCATAATAATCCTTCATTATTTTTAGGTCATGTCCAAGTGATACGATCCAAGAAAAACTTAAGGCCTGGGTAAGTTTTGGGTTAGATGGCCCAGAGGTAAGTAAACACCATCAATTTACTGCACTGCCATTGTAGACTCTTCATTTTTCAAATGATAATTTCCTCATAAAAAAACCCTGAATATTTGGTATTAGTTCTTTCACAATCCTAGCAATGTTGTTTTTCATTTTCTTACTTGATAATTTAAATTAAATATTATTTTTTAATAAAATAAGACTATAATATATAAAATTAATTCGAGTTAACTTATTGAACTTATAATTTAAGACTTGAATCATATAATAGATGAAACTAGACTAGATTTAGTGTCTATTTGGCATTGCGTTTCAAAATTATTTTTATTTTTCGCTTTAAATTGTTTTTTTTGTATTTTTAAATCACTTTGATGTGCTGATATCAAAAATATTTTTTTAAAATAATTCTTTTAATATATTTTTCAACAAAAAATATTTTAAAAAACAACTTCAAGTAAACTTTTAAATAGGCTTTAATAACTTTAGTGGAAAGGATCACTAACTTGGTTTGTAAGGGTATCTATAACCACTCCATTGCTTAAATATTTGGGTGTTTTTATTTTTTACTTTAAATTAAAAAAAATTGATGTTTTTAAATCATTTCATGTGTTGATATCAAAAATAATTTTTTAAAATTAAAAAATATTATTTTAATATATTTATAAACAAAAAAACAGTTTAAAAAAAAAGTTAACCATATTCACACAAAAAAGACATATATCCACTGATTATTCTTGCTAATAATCACTAATTTTCTGGTGTATGTGAATATGTTATTGCAATAACATATTCATGAGTGAATACGACATCCATCTTTATTGACATTTTCAAGGGATCTTAGGTGAGATCTTCATGTCCATATTCCACAGTCTCCTTATCGTCCTTGTCTTCGAGAAAAGCAAGTGTTTTTTTACTTTAGAAATCGACCGTCTCTTAGAAATAAATTACACCTCAGCATTAAAAAATAAAAGGTAGTTTGAAACGTGGTGCCTGTTTTCCCTCGCAAAAGGTATCTTGACTACTTATATTACAAGTTACAAGAAATTTGAAACAAACAAACAAACATATATATATATATATATATATATATATATATATATATGAAACTTAAGTATAAGTCGATATTACCTTGTACTTAATTTTTATCAAATAGAATGAAAATGATGAAATTCAAACTCGTGATCGCTCGGTCAACAAGACTCTAATATCATATCAAAAAACCACCTCACCTAAAAAATTTAATTATCAAACAAGACTCTAAAATATAGTGTATATTATTCTCTAAGAATATACACAAACTCCTATACAATTATTTTTTTATATCACCACATCAAAATATTTAAAAATATCATTTTTTTTATTTTTTTTCAAAATGATTTAAAAGCACACTCCCAAACACCACTAAATCAACACAACATTATCTTCGACATAACAATTTAGGAAGTGGGATTAATATACATCGTCAGCGCCACGTATGTGTGCTGGTCTAATGGCTTACAACATCATGAAAAAAACCAGTAATTTGGAAGCAAGTGGTAGGGACATTGACTTGGAGCTACAAGAGAAGTACTTGCCGTCGTTGACTTGAGAAATAAATCCAAGTCTTTCACGTAAATGTAAGGCTGTGTTTGTTTCTCGGAATTCACTTTCCAGGAAACTATTTTCCAAACTTTCCTGTGTTTGTTTACCTTCTGAAAAGTTGGTCAACGGAAAACACTTTTCAGTCAAAGAAAAATTTGGCTTGGTTTTCAGGAAAGTGTTTTCCGGAAAATTTGGGCAGAAAACACTTTCCGGAAGTTGTGAAAAAATTAAAAATGTCATTATTTGCTGATTATATCAAATTTGATCCTCAAACTTTTGATTGCTATATATAATTTGTTTTTGAATATTTATTTTTCAATTCCATCTCTTAAAATTTAATTTTTATATTAATTTTGGTCCTTATTTTTATAATTGCTATTTGCTTTTTTCTTATCATTTTTTTATTGAAATTTTTTATCTATCAAATTTGGTCCTCATTTTTTTTATTGTTACTTATTTTATTTGAAATAATTTATGAAATGCTAATTATTATTATTTTAATTTATTCACCTTTCATTTTTTAAAAATTTTTTAGATTTGATCTCTATTATTTTGATTATTATTTATTTTATTTGAGATAATTTATGAAATTATATTTTTTTTCAATTTCATTCTCATTCAACTTTTTAATTTGTAAGATTTGTTCCTCATTATTTTAATAAACTTGAAAAAAAAATTAATTTATTAATAAATTATTTTCCAGTTCATTTTTCATAACACAAACAAACACTGGAAAGTGTTTTCCAATTCATTTTCCATAACACTGCTAAATATTGAAATTCACTTTTCAGTAATTCACTTTTCAGGAATTTACTTTCTCCGAAATTCACTTTCCAAAAAAAAAATACTTTCCAGCAAATAAACTGGCTTTAGTGCCGAACAAACGGGCTTTAGTGCCGATTCAATCTTATTCAGACACCAGACTTTGAGCAGCAGATAAAGTGATTGGTCCCCATGATTCTTTTCACAACAATATTGTGGAAAACCTTTTCCGCTGTCCTTGCCTGACTGATTTGCTGGCTACAAAACGATTCCATCTAGAAGAGTTTGTGAAACGTGAACACGGAGGAAAATCAAAATCAGCGGTATATATTACTCTAACTCAATTAAATTTTGTAAGTGAGATGATTTTTTAATATAATTTTAGAATTTTATTGATTCAGCGGTTTTGAATCTCACTATATTTATTTTATTTTATGAAAAAATTAATGAAAGCATGTACAGGTTTCAAACTCAAAATATTTTTATTTAAAGAGAGATATTAAAAAGTAATGTAAATTATATTATAAAATCTCACCTAACAATTTAAATTTTTTAATAAGATGGTTTCTTATTTACTCGCATAACGATGGGATATGAGGAGGGAGTGATAGCATGTGCAAGTAAAAACCAAGCTCAAGTAGAGAGGTCATGAGTTCGAATCTCATCATCTTCATTTTATTTGATGAAAAACCAAATATAAGATAGTGAAAGCATAAACAAGTTCCGAGCTCAAAAATTTTTTACTATAAAAAATATATTAAAAAATAATATAAATTATATTATACAGCGTCACCTAGTTATTTAAATTTTAGTATATTGTTTCACGTTGGACGAAAAGTTGAGAGGTCTAGCTAGCTAGATTACTCGCATGACGATGGGATATGAGGTGGAGGGGGTGATGCAACACGCATACGTCATCATGAAGAACACAAAGGACTTGCGATACGTGATTGACGAGTCTTGACCTGCAAATTTTACGCAGCAAGGTGTCATTCACTTATGATATTTGGAAGAAAATTCCTACTCTTTGATTGAAAAGTTTGAGTTAAGGTTTTTCCACAAGCAGAAGAAATATATCGAGGTGTAGATATCTTCGCCAGAAATCAATGTATATATGACAAAAGATGTCTTTGATTTTTATTTTTATATTTTCAACTAAATTAGTATTTACGTACACAAACTTCAACCAAATCCTAATTTCCTGATTCAGATATGATTCCGATTGTTTTTTAAAATGATTTTAATTAAAAAATACATCAAAATGATATTTTTTATTTTTTAAAAAATTATTTTTGATATTAGCACATGAAAATGATCTAAAACCACCAAAAAAATCTAATTTAAAATATAAAAATCTATTTTTTTCAAAAATATTTTTGAAACGCAATACCAAACACCCTACATCTCAAGTTAGTAAAGAATAACTGAAATCTACTTACTAGGTTGTAATTCCACAGGTAAAACTCTAGGTTTAATTTCTATTGATCATCAATTCGAGTCTCATAAATCTCAGAGTTATTTGAGATTTACATGGTTGTTAACTTCATGGCCTATAAGATTAGTTGAATTACACGCAAACTGGCCTAACCACCATAAAATCCTAACACATACTCCACGAGCCAAAGATCCAAAAGCTTTATTTGTTTGTTTTTTTAATTTGTTTTTTTTTTTTACTTTTAATCTTTCATATTTAATTTATTATAATTTACCGATATAAATTCTATAGTCTTATCACAATTTTACATCTTAAATCATAAGTTTCATATGTTAACTATTGTTCACGTAAGTTAATCTAAACCACCATCATCTGAAATAATCCAATATATTACCATTTAAATAGTTTACAAATGAAAGATATTAAAAAATTGATATTAAAAATGAAAGATATTAAAAAATAATATTAAAAATTTGAAAACATGAAAATATAATATCTTGTAAGTTTTTTTTCATGTTTACTACTTGTTAATAAATGATCTAATAACACTTTGCAAAACTGATTAATAACCAAATAAATACAAAAAATACAAAAAATCTAATGCACAAAATATATGATTACGAGGGGAAAACTTTTTAAAGAATTCTTCAAAAACAATTCCAGAAAACCCATGATAAATAATTTTTAATTAGTTTAAAAGAATACAAAAGGATCATCTTTGACCATAATCCCATTATATCTATTTTGAGATAATCAACCATGTTTATTGTCATCCTAACTAGAACATCCAGTTGTTAATAGTTCATAGAGAAACTCCCCTTAGAAATTTAGAGGCTTTCCAACTTTTCAAGAACCAATTCTTTTAGAATATTTCCTATACACTCCTCATGTGTCAAGAATATGTGTGGGAAACTCTATGTAATCTCCTTAACTAGTTGGCACACTTACTTTAATATAATTGATGCTTTTATATTCTGAAGCCCTATCATTTTCCTAGAATGAACCTTCCTTGTATAAATGTCTTATGTGAAAAGAATAATCTTTAAATTTTTTAGTCTATTACATTGATAAAAGTTTGCTAATGTGTTTTCCAAAAAACAATTATAAAGTTATCTTTGGATAATTTTATCTTTATCTGAACTCAACTCTTCTATTAACTAAACTTAATTAGATAATTACAAAGAATATCTTGTTAAACTTACTTCTTAAACAAATTATTTTTTTTCCAATCATAAAAGGATCTTCACTAATCTAAGCCAACAAAACAACAAATCTGTTTACTTTATTTTTATTTTTATTTTTGACAAATCACTAAATTTGGCATGACTAAGACATTGATGCCAACTATCAAGATCATCTAGTATTTCCTTGTAATATCTCAAGGTAGACAATGTGGAAATTCCATAATAAGTTTTTATCGTTCTAATACCTTTTATGATCCAATTGCATAGATGTTGTATTTATCCTTAGAAAACTATACATTATGATTCCATCACAAAACTAAATTATACTTAGTATTTTATCTTTTAAGACCATTCACAAACAAAATATTATGAAAAGTAGGTTAACCAAGGATTTCAACATTTTCCTTACCTTAATGGTAGTTACGCTTCCATCTCCAAATATCATTGAACCATTATTTAAAGATTCAAGTTTTTTAAACTAACCTTATCTATTGACATATATCTAGAACAATCACTATGTAAATACAATAAATTGTTATTCATACTTTTTAATGATGTATGTACTATCAGATGTATATATATATTTTTATTACCCATTAGTTTTTTTTTTTTGTTAGAACTTTTAGTCTGATTAGATTTCTCCCAACCTACTTATCAATTGTCATTTTTATAATACATAATTGATTTAAGACCAAGTCAACTTTATACTTAAGATTTTAGTTTTTACTTGCAAATCTATTTCCTAGATCAAAATGATTTTTTTACATGTCTTTTAATTCCACAATATTGATAGAAATGAATAAACTTATCTTTCCACTTAGCTTTTTGGATGTTGTTTGCTTTGTCTTTAGACATGAAAGGTTCATTAACTCACAGTTGTTGAGGGTAAACACATTGTTGATGGAGTTTTCATTTGTCATAAGTCTTAATCTTGTATGATAAATACTTACCTCACAGTTCTTATGACTGTTTATAAATAGTTAGCACATTGTCAAGTGCTTTGACTCTCTTAAGAGATCTAGATGTCTCTACTTCTAAAAACTTCTACCATATTGTTATTATCATTCTCCATATCTATCAATTTATTAAACAATTTCTTGTTTAACTTCTTTACTTTCACAATTTCTTAACACAAATCATTGCAAACTTCTTCCAAGTTTAGTTTATAATTAGTAATAGTAAAAGTAAAATTTGAATTACTATAATTAGTGTCAATGTGATCTTTGTTAGAACCATATTATATCTTAATCGTTTGCTTAATGTTAGTAAATTTATTAACAAGGTTAGAAAGAAAAATATACAAAATCTCTACTAAGAGATTTGATATTCAAGTTTTGAAGTTAGCAAAGAAGAAAACTCAACTCAATATTCAATAACAAAAAAAAGAGTTTATTTTTTTTTTGAAAGAAAAAAGAATAATAGTATATGAAAAAAGAATTAATTATAACTTTAGCCTGTTATAAGAAATGGCTATTTTTTTAATGAAAGAGGAGAAATATATTAAATAGTTGTTTAAATCATCAACAACATGGCTTAATATAGAAATAACAAAAAAAAGTGAGATTAGTCATAAAACTTGTTAATTGATCAACGTGTATTCTAATTTTTTTACCTAAAATTTATGTTTAAAAGGATCAAAGGTAGAGTAATAGCACAATATTCTTAGGGTCAACTACGTATATATGATTCTGGGGAATTGTCAAACCCAACATCTTGACTAGTCTAAATAGATATATAACTAATGATCTTTCTAGACCGTGTATTAGGTCATAAGACCTTGCTTGTTTTTTTCTCATGACCCTTAATATAAAATATTAAGGTTAAGGATATTCATATCTCTACACCTCTAAATGTATAAAAATCATCAAAACAACTTCTTATTTATCTCTCATTAATATTATATTATGAATATTTATATCTTATTAATGATGTATTAAAGATATTTTCCCCCGTTAATGTTATCAGGGTAAAATGACACTTTAACTATTACCCTCCATAAAAATAAAAATCATGGGCTATAAAGACCTGATGAATCCTTCAAAAAAAAAAGTTTCACATTCTCTTCATTTTAGCATATATATTTTTCTAAAATATCAGTTTTTCTCTCATAAAAGATACTTACTTAAGTATCAAAGAGTCTCTAAATCTATCGAATAAGATTTTTTTGTAAGTACTAACCACTAGTCATGTTGGCTCACCACATATTAGGCACCAACTATCCATCACCCTAGTTCGGGAGAATAAATGAGATCGCTAGAATTAAGAGAGTAACCGACTATCCAAATATATAAACTTTGCTTCCAAGCTATTAGGATTATTTCGGACCTCATCACTTACACAACAAAGTTCCTCAAACAAAATGAAATATTAAAAATCTTGTAATAAAACATCTACAACTATACAATTAAAATATCTTAATTAAAAACTCTTTATTTTGCCAAATAAAATGCTAGAGAAGATTAGCACAGCATTACGGAAGGATGACATGAACAAACCGAGAAACGGTCCAATAAAGGGCTAATTATTGAGATTTTGATATGCTTAAGGAAGTTCTGTTAATGTTTCTTGAATATAAATAAAAATTAATTAATTAATTAACTCAAAGGAGAGTTTCATTCAACATGTACAAAAGGCCGGAAGCAAATATTATTTAATTGTTGATGGCCGACTGTATATGAAGTCATATCCTAATATTCTAATGGCGCCTCTTCTCGATTCCTCCATCCCTTGACCTTGACCGATTGACCTTATCTGTCAGTAAATTATAGCCAATGAGTGATTGACAAGTGGAACAAAAATCTGAGACATAGTGGGTTTGTGTACTGTCAATTTCCCACTAGGCCCGCCCCTCAATTCTCACCTAAAAGAAGTACAATGGCCTTTGGTACGGGGCAATATTTTAAAATTTTATATTTTTCACTAACATGAAATGGGTATTTAAATTTATTTATTTTTTGCAATATGTCCATTTGTTATAAATAAAAAACACATCAAGATTATAATTATTTCTCGTAAAAAGTCAAAACCATAATTTATAATAATCATCTATTCTGTATTTGTGATGATTTAATTTGTAAGATATTAATTTTATCTTATTTAAATTTAAATTTACCATGAAAAAATATATTGTTCGCTTAAAAGAAAATATATTAGATTTATAATAAGAATTAAATTTATAGCACTGATTAAATTAAATATGAAAATATAATTTTAATCTCTTGTAATGTTTAAAAAGTACTTGTATATAAAAGGAAATATTGCATTATTCTTGTCTTTTTTTTTAAAACGAAATAGTGGGAAATTGTAAATAATTATTATAAAGAATTTCTAAGACACGTTTTCTAAAATTTAATGTGTATTTGATTTCTTATTTATTTTATTTTATTTTTACAAAGATGTTAATAACATGAGAGTATCGAAACAATTATTTTATTCCGAAAGCATTTCTTACTTATTTATTTTTATTTTTTAAAAATTATTTTTGATATCAGCATATCAAAACAATTTTAAAATAACAATAAAAAATAAATAAAAATTTAATATTATTTCAAAAACATTTCTCAAATGCATTCTCAAACAAGTTTCCTTAGCCAGCCGCTTTATATGTTTTTAAAGGCACATAAAAGTTATAATAACTATTTAGTTAACTAATTTCTAAAGTCAATGTTAATTAAATAATTATTTTAATTTCCAGCCCTCCAAGAATCGTCAAATTAATTAACTCTCTTGCCGCACTTCACCATGACAATAAATTAATTTTCCAGGTAGACTTGAACACAATTCGGGTGTTTTCGAGGAACTGTTCGGAATTAAATTGGTGTTTGACTCAGCGAGCTCAGAAAAGGTCTTGGAAACAATTGGAAGGAAATTAAAACGTACGGCTCATTAATTCACGTTATATCGAGAAACCTACTTCAATGTTTGACCCAAAAAACTTCGGACTTGTTTGACTTTCCGGTTTAAAAGAGCTGAAAACTTCTTTATTTTAAATTAAAAAAATTAGGGTTTTAGATATTTTTATATATTTATATTAAAAATAACTTTTTAAAAATAAAATAAATATTATTTTAATATATTTTTAAATAAAAAATATTTTATAAAATAACATTAATTACACTCTCAAACATGCACGAGTTCAAGGTTGCGGATAATACATTGAATATGATTCGAATCAATGATGTTTATTTTAAATATATATATATATATATATATATATATATATAAACTCACAAATAGTAAGGAAAATACTTTTTTATGTTATTTTATTCACGAATTAGGCTTTTCTTGTGCTTGGAACCGGCTATATATACCAAAATTTGAATATAAGTTGAACATTTCAATTGCCCTAAACATTTAACATTTATTTATATAAAAACGTCGATATTAATTATATTAATTTATTTTTAGATCCTTGACCACATTAAGAACTAGCTGGCCTCTATGTCGCAGAGACATGGTCACCATTTTAGTATTTATAAATAAATATATAAATATAATAAACAAGATGAGACTTTTTTATTATTTAATTATTTTCATATACAGTCGGCCATCAACAATTAATTAATATATGCTCCCTTATTTGCCCCGTTGATTTTATATTCAAGCAACTTCAGCAGAACTTCCTTCAACATATATCTCAATAACCAGCCCTTTCTTGGATCATCCTTGCGCAGAGCTGACCTAATCTTCTATGTATTGTTTTATCTGGCCAGGCAGTAACATTTTATACAAGCTGTTTTTTTTATTATATTTTTTTAATATTATTTTTATTTATTTCTGTTTTCATTTCTTAGTGAAGTCATGTTTTTAATGGCTATAATAGCTACTTAATATATTTTTCTTATCAGAAAAAGAAAAAAATACCTCGCCCCTTTTGTAGAATTGGCTAAGATTGAGATTATTTTTTATTCAGAAATGCATCAATAAATTAAAATGATCTAAAAAGATAAAAAAAATTAATATTTTTAAAAATTCTTTTGCAATACAGTGCCAAACAGAACTTTCTTCTATGCTACTTTTAAATCTTGAATATGAAATCTCTTAGTACAAATTTCAAGATGTAAACTACACGTAAGAAAACTATAGAGTAGAATAAGACTCTTATGTTATATGCGTGTATAAAAAAACATATAAACTGTAAATGAAGTTTTATGAATTTATAAGTAGCTTAAAGGAAAGAAAATTAAGTTTGCTATTTTTTTCTCATAAAATATATTTTAAAAAAATAGCATTGCTAATAAACATACTAATAGTTACAAGGCAGTGTTTAGTTTTAATTTGTCCAATCATATAGAAAAAAAAATATTTAGCTAGTCAAATAATTTTTATGTTTTGCATCAGACCCATATATAATTGCATCTCAAATTTAAATTTTATAAAAATTTAAATAACTTATTTTTTATTTATTTATGAAGATCAGTTTTTTTATTAATTTTACAAACAAAAATTATTCCTACAATAATTTTAATCAAACATGTATTTTTTAAGTTATATTTTTTTTCAAAACCATAATCATTAAAAGCTACCACAAAACCATAAAAAAAAACCCTACAAAAATTAGTTTGCAAAAATAGTTGAGCTAAATAGATGTATCATAGTTTTGTGGGGTTTGAAAATGTGATTGAGTTTGTTTTTTTAAGAAAAAATTATTTTTTATGTTTACATATAAAAATAATTTAAAAATATAAAAAAATTAATATAAAAAATATAAATATTTTTTTTATTCTTTTTAGAAAATAATTTTGAAACACAATTTCAATCCAACTTCTAGGGGGTGTTTAAGAATGCTTTTAGAAAGTATTTTTGAAAAAAAAAATGAACATTTTTTATTTTTAGTTTTTATTTTAAATTAATTTTTTTTGATGTTTTTAGATATTTTGATATGCTGATATCAAAAATATATTTTTTTAAAATAATATTATTTTAATATATTTTTAAATAAAAAATATTTTAAAAATCAATCACAACCAAACTAAAAAAGAAGAAGAAGATACTTTTAACCCTTGCAATCCACGGTGCCGAAAAGCAGTCAAAAGCTGCCGTCAGTGACGAAAATAGTAGCTTCTAGCAGTGTCAGACTGGGAATCAAAGCCGATA
The DNA here is from genome assembly GCA_025169955.1 of Salix arbutifolia. NCBI lineage: Eukaryota > Viridiplantae > Streptophyta > Magnoliopsida > Malpighiales > Salicaceae > Salix > Salix arbutifolia. Next base: position 1,422,878 of record CM045919.1, on the reverse strand, counting down.
AATTCAAACAAAAACTCAGTAAACAGAAATTGAAAAATCGTCTCTCGAATCATTTCAAATCCGCGTCTGCTTACCTCCTCCTTTCCGAGTCAAATGGAAACCAGAACCATCAAGAGAATATTAAAATATTTCTGCACCCTTCTGCTTCTCTTTTTCCCCTTCCATTTCATGCTTGCTATTTTATTTTTAATTTTATTTGCTTGTATTTTAAAATTATATTTATCATTAAAAAAATACAAAATATTTATAGTGTTTTTTTTTATTTCAACACCAATAAGTCTATTTAATTATGTGATTGAAGTAGTTTTTAAAGTATTTTTTTATTTAAAAATATATTAAAATATTTCAGGGACCAACCGTCACTAAAGTTGTCTGTGTACAGAAAATTCCAACTTGTATTGGCTTGAACAATTAACTACCGGGGCCAGAGTGGTTGACCTAGACATTGCAGAAGAGAATTCAAAATATATATTCAACTTGTGAAGACGAAAATCATGACTTAATCGTGGCTTTCCCTCTTCTTCTTTTTGCATCCTTGTTTGTCACCTGCTACTTCCTGGGAACTTTCCTCACGAACCAATCGATTGATTGACCAGCCATTTTTTTCTATAAATATCGACCATTCATGCGTGTTTCTCTCATTCACTCGACCAAATCCAGGCCACACTCCCTTGCAAGCAAGCTAGCTAGCTAATTATCTACTGTCAAATTTTAATTTCTCCTGGTATATATATATATATATATATATATATATATATAGAGAGAGAGAGAGAGAGAGAGAGAGAGCTTCTTCAAGAAAGAGATTCATGAATAATTCAACAATGGAGTCGTCATGGGTGAACACTTCTCTTGATCTCAACATCAATCCCTTCAAGCATGTCAATGAAAGCCCTCAAGTTCAAGTGAGTTCTTCTTCTTCTTTCATACAGTAATATATTTCAAGGATATCCTTGGATCAGCTCTCTGTTCTTCGATCTTTCCGGGGTTTTCTCTGTCTTAATAATTGTCATATATATGCGCTAAAAGGGTTTATCAATCTTTTTTGAATCAGAAAATCAAAAAACTCGAGAGATACTCTACTAGGGTTGAGCAGAAAGTACAAGTTAAAAACGAGGTCAGTAGTTTCTATCACTTTTTCTTCTGGGTTACTGTCTGATCTCTTATTCTCCAAGCAAGTATACTAATTCAGGAGCTTTTTTTCGATCATTCACAGGATGGTGTCGGTGTTCTTGTCGAAGAGTTGACTCGGGTAAGTGGCGAGAACAAGAAGCTGACAGAAATGCTGAGTGCTGTATGCGAAAACTATATCGTTTTGGAAAAACAATTAGCTGATTTGACGAGCAGAAATTCTGAAAAAGAACTCAGCACACCAATATTATCGAGGAAGAGAAAGGCTGGGAGTGAAGATTATAGCAACGTGATTAGTGGAATTGGTGGGGGAAATGCAGAAAGCAGCTCTTTCGATGAAGAGTCAAGTAAAAGGCCGAAGGAGAATTTGAAATCAAAGATTTCAACGGCTTATTTCAGGACTAGTGAATTCGATCCAAGCTTGGTAAGCTCCACAATATCAATCAACATTTTGTTCCTCGGTTGTTAATAAAATATCTCATCTAAAAACTTAACATGTTAGATAAATTCTAGAATATGATATTATTGTTAAGGAACCATCTCACCTAAAAGCTCAAACTTGTAAGTGAGGCCCCAGAATATGATTTATATTATTCTCTAACACCCCCCCTCAAGTGAAAGCTCTTTGGGCTTGAAACTTGCACAGGCCCACACTACCTTGTGCTTGATTTTTATCAAATAGAATGGGGGTGGTGAGATTCGAACTCATGACCGCTGGGTCAACAAGGCTCTGATACCATGTTAAGGAACCATCTCACCTAAAAGCTCAAGCTTATAGGTGAGGCCCCAGAATATGTTATATTATTCTCTAACATGTTAAGAAACCATCTCACCTCAAAGCTCAAGCTTACAGGTGAGGCCCCAGAATATGTTATATTATTTTCTAACACACACCCTCAAGTGAAAGCCCTTTGGGCTTGAAACTTGCACACAGGCCCATACTACCTTGTGCTTGATTTTTATCAAATAGAATGAGAGTGGTGAAATTCGAACTCGTGACCGCTAGGTCAACAAGGCTCTGATACCATGTTAAGGAACCATCTCACCTAAAAGCTCAAGCTTGTAGGTGAGGCCCCAGAATATGATTTATATTATTCTCTAACAATTATTCTTTAACATATCCTCTCAAGTAAAAACCTTTTAGATTTGAAACTTACACAGACTCATATTATCTTGTGTTTGGTTTTTCATCAAATAGAATGAAGGTGGTGAGATTCGTAAACATGACCGTTGAGCTAACAATGTTCTGATACCATGTTAAGAAATTATCTCATCTAAAAACTTAAGCTGTTAGATGAGATCCAAAATATGATTTATATTATTATCTAACCGTGGTTAATTAACTTTCTTTCTAATATGAATAAACTTGTTTTTATGTTTAGGTTGTGAAGGATGGATATCAATGGAGAAAATACGGCCAAAAGGTGACCAGAGACAATCCTTCTCCTAGGGCTTACTTTAAGTGTTCATTTTCACCAAGCTGCCCTGTGAAGAAGAAGGTAATTCTACGCCCCACAATTCACATTTGCTTTCTATTTTGATTACTGCTTATAAAATTAGAGGGATTTTTGAGATTTCTTACGAGAGATCTTACTTGATTTCTTCAGGTCCAGAAAAGTGCTGAAAACCCTACAATTTTGGTGGCAATTTATGAAGGAGAGCACAACCACGCCAGCCATTCTCAGCAGGAACCATTACCAGGCTCGATCCACAGCTCTAGTTTTGGTCAAATTTTCAGTACTCCAACACCTATCAGAAGTTCAGATCCTACTGTGATCCTTGATTTGATCAAAAGTGGAACGCACGTAGATACAGCTACAATGGCTGCTCGAGATTTGGAAGTGCCTGGAATTCAGAAAATTTTGGTCCAGCAAATGGCTACTTCTTTGACGAGAGATCCAAATTTCACAGCTGCACTGGCAGCTGCTATCTCTGGGAGATTCAACCAGACCCGGATCGAGAAATGGTGAAATGGATTAAGAACTCAGAATTTTATATATTACTTAGAATTTTTATATATGTGTAAGTTGAGGAGATTGAGTGATCGATATATATATATATATTTAAGGAATGGGGGGAAATAAACAAATCGTTGTTTATTTAGTTCTACTTTAGTTTGCAAAATGATTAATTTCTATAATTAGGTCTTCTCAATTACTATGAAACATGAATGATCATTTATATTATATATAACAGAACAAGATAGTAATATAGGCAGTCTTTATGGATGATTTTCTTTGTAAAAGGGACGAACTAATTAATCGCCAGACGATCCAAAAACACACTGACCAGTACTGAAATATACGAATTCATAAAATACAATGGCTTAAAATTGAGTATTAATTCTTGGAAGAAAAAAAAAGAAATAGCAAATATATATATAAGAATAAGAAGAGAAACTATTACATAAGATCAAAGGGTAAACTTAAAAACAACAAAAATTTTATAAAAAAAGATTCAAAAATCATAACATTATCAAATTTAAATTATAAGAACAAGAATTTTTCAATGTGTTTTTTTACACAAAAAAAATATATAAATATAAATAAAAACAATTATGCACACACTCAATTAAAAAAATCATGAACCATTGTGTAAATAAATAAATAAAAAGCATAGTCATTAACTATAAATAAAAAAAAATTGTAAAAAAAAAATATAAATATAAACAAAGATATTTAATATCATAATTTTTAATACTTTATAAAAGTATTTTTCAATGGTGATGGTAATTATGAGAAAATTGTGGTAATGATCTGATAATAAAAAAAACATTGTCATAATGATTGTAGCACATGACAATGGTGGTAGTGGTTGTGAGGCGAAGATAAAAAAAAAAAATAATGGTGGTTGTGACATAGTGATGGTGGTGAGTTGAAAGTGTTGGTGTAGGTAACTGTGGTGACAGGGCAAAAGGCGATGATGATGAGATGGCGGTGGTGATAGTGATAAGATGAAGGTAACAATTGAAATAGAACAAGATATTGCAAGTGGATCACTATTTGTAAGATATCTTATGAAACTTTGAGTTGAAAATATTTTTCAGCAAATAAATTAACTTTGAAGGTTGATTGTAAAATATTTTACATTGACCAATCTTCCTATAAAATATTTTACGGAAAACAAACACGGGAGAATCTAGAAAAACATTTTAAGAAAAATAAATAAACCCTAAATTGATGTTTTTTATATACTTTATAATAGTTTTGATGTGCTAATGTTAAAAATTAAAAGATAATCCAGAATAATAATAATATTTTTATATATTTTCAACTGAAAAACATTACAATACTAAACATACAATAGGAGTGATAACCTAGTTGCTTAAAATCAAAGTGATTAAACTCAATCTGGTTTATGATTTGATTCAAAATTCAAGTTAGATAAGTTAATTCAGGTTAAGCCAAATTAATACAAAATAGTGTCATTTCAAGTTTTTTTAAAATAAAAATCAAACAATATCATTTTAAAAGAATAAACTGAATCAACAAACATGGAAGAACATAATGGGAAAAAATATTAACTACATAAAAATATCTAAAGAAAAAAATAGTAATTAAAGGAATATGGTTGAAATAAAAAATAAAAAATAAAAATTAAATAAAGGGAAACTAATTTTTTTTATAAGAGGATTTAATTGAAAACAAAATAAAAAGAAGAAGAAAAAACTGAAAAAATAACATACTATAAACCTAGATTTAAGGATGAGATTAAAAAGTAATAAAACTTTTATAAAATGGTTAAAGTAAAAAAAATAAGAAATTCAAATAATAAGGACAAATAAAACAAAGAAGTGCTTGAAAAAATAAAATTGAATGACTAAATAAAAAAATTACACTTATTCAAAATGATAAAATACAAAAAAACAAAATAATAAGAAAAAAGTGACAAAAATATTCATTGGGACGGTTTAATCGAAAAGAACAATAACCCTAACAACAACAAAAAGAAACTAAGGACCGAATTGAAAAAATTAAAAAACTTGGATTGAAGGGTGAAATTAAAAAAAAAGACTTTTATAAAAAATTCAAGTAAAAAAAAACAAAAATCAAAAGAATAAAGATTAAATTGAATAGTATAATATATTGCAAATTGAAATTGAAAAACTAAATTAAAAGGAAGTAAAACTCTTATTAAAAAGTCAAGGACAAAAATAAGAAGTTGAAAATACATTACTAGAAGCTTTAGTTTTGTTGACTTAAAAGAGCATTTTAGCAATTCACTTGTATACTACAATTGAAAAAAACCCAATAATACACCCAGATCAAAGGCTTATAATTTTTTATTCCAATATCATTTTAGTATTTTTAATGTTTATAAAAAAAGAAAGAAAATGACCATCATACCCTCCTAAACAAAGTTACATGTAGTTTGACAAAGGGAAAAATTAATTATTTTACTATTATAATTAACAATAAAACAACTGTTACCATCCCTTGTGTTTTAATATATTATCTCACCATTTTTTTAAAAAATTGTTTTATAATACCAAAAGTTTTAATTTAACTAGCCAAGTGCTTTAAAAAATCATAAAAAAAAAATTAAAACTGATTTAATGATTGTACAAAGAGACGTGACCTTTGTCCCCATCATGACACCATCCCATACGCGTAAAAGCCGTCTATTATTGACTACAAAACTGTGGGCACACATTATCGTCCCTGTTTACCAAGTCTTCTAGCCTCCTGTCTACTTCATGCCCCTTTGGTTTTAAGATATTTTTTTTAAGAATTTTTTACTCCTTATTTTTTTTTAAAAAAAAACTATTTTTTATATTTAGTTTTAACGTGTTAATATTAATTTAACAAGCATAATTAAAATTCAAGATAAATTAATTTTAAATTATACAATATAAACACAAAGTCAAACAAATATAATCTCAAAATTAGAAGAAAAAATCACAAGTTAATCAAAATAAAGAGGATTTTAAGGCCAGAACGGCACACCCGGAACGGTACCGAGACGTTCCGGCTGAAATTTCCGGAACGGGACGAAATTAAAACCGAGACGAAAACGATTTCATTTCATCTCGATTTTTTTAATGGCACGAAACAGAACGGAATTGACAAGCCTGGGTTTTTTTACCCCTTGGAATAACTTTAGAATCCGTTTGTGTTCCAATGATACATTTTTTAGCATATTTGATAATTAATTTAGTGTGTGTGTATTTGCGCACATGCAATGGGTTTAAGATAATTTTGTAATTAACAAAACTTCATCAGCTCTTCTTGAATGATTAATTTTAAGGCCTGGTTGGGCCTTAGCTTGAGAGGTGGATCCAATCCAATACTCTTACAAACTATGAAACAATTTAGGCCCTATGACATTGCCCCCTCTTCAAAAAAAGAAAAGCTTGAATTAATTTAATACATGACTTGTATCAGATTATAAAACTTTAAAGAAAAAAAATAATAATATAAATTGTACACTAAGTTCAAACCTTGTCCCGTCAACTCGGGATCTCAACCGGGTTGATTTTTTAAAAAAAACTATCAACTCGGTTAAATTTAAGTAAACTAATAAGTCAACTCTCAAACTCAAACTCAATGACATGATCAAACTTAAATAAAATTCAATTATCATTATTTTTTAAAAAAGAATAATGTTGTTTTGTTTATATAAAATAATCGATCAGACAATATTATTTTGGACAAAAAGTATTTCAAGAAGAAGAAGAAAAAATTAAACGAAGTCAACTTATTTCACACATGAGTTGACTCACTCGACCAGTAATTTAAACCTCAGAAAATAGAATCAGATCATGAATGAACCGAGACGGGTTTGTGAACCGGCGAGATGAGCCATTGTTGTGGGTAATGATAAAAACCAAAGACTCGAACAATGGTCAAGAATATGGTGGAGGTAGTGATGGTTTCGTGCATGTATTTGGCTTCTAAATAGTAAGTGCTTGACTTCCAATTAACATTGACTCGAAAAGTATAAAAGGAAGACTGACTTTAAGATAAAACTTGAATTGGCCTTTTCTTTTTTAATTTTTTTCGTCATTATATTTCAAGGCTATTATCCTATCCTTGCTGGCAAGGCCACCAAATTTTGACTACTGATATTCAAATTTGGTGAACATGTTATGGGAAGAAAATAAATAATAATAATAATAATAATAATATAAAATAAATAATAATAATAATAATAATAATATAAAATAAATAATAATAATAATAATAATAATAATAATAATAATTTTCATTGATATAGTATAAATACGGTCTTGTCTTTCTAAATTTTTCTTTGAAGAAATTAAAATAAAATGGAGAGCAAATTCATCGTGCACGTAGGCTTGATTTACTATTTATTGCTACAGTGTAATTAAAAAGTTTTAATAACTTTTATCATATAATTAATAGTTCTTCACTAGTTCTTTAACATGCTCTTCACCGCAAGTCGGATAATGTTTTTTTTGCAAGAATAATAAATATGCAAGATTTTTAAATATATATATCATAAATTAAAAAGAATATGCTTGCATTTAATTAAATAAATTAAGAAGTATATGTATCAAGCACAGAATAGTTAATGTGTAGATGTTATTTATAATATTTTTTTTGACATCGAGTAAAAAAATAAAAAGTGAATGATACATGCAATAAAATATAATGAAAATCATATTTGTTAATAAAAACATATGAGATCTTAAGTTAATTTTTAAAATAATAGAAAAATAAGACAATGTTGTCATCAATATAGTTAAACACTATATCCTTTGTTTTTGTATAATAATTATTCAAAGAAACAAAAAGAGTAAAGAAAAGAATAAAACAAAACACAAATTACAAAAGAATATCGAAGATAAGATAGAATAAATAGACCAAGTATTAAGTGATAAATACTCAAAGTGTAAAGAATAAAAATAATATTTTGTTTTTAAAAAAAAAATGTAAGGGAAGTAAAAAACAAAATCCAAAAAAATGAAAAAAAAACAAAATAGTGATAAATAGGTTAAGTGTAAAATAATAAAAATATAAAGTACAAAGAGAGAGAAATATAAGAAAAACTTGTTTTTTAATAAAATAAAAATTACAAATTTGTCACTATTACAAAAATATATGAAAAATATTTGGAAAAATCAATGATGGTTTGATGCTCACGAATCATATTCTATACTAAAACATTTTAAAAAAATTGATGGTGATTTATTGTTTATTTAAACAATAAAGCATTTCTTTCTTTTTTTTATCATTTTCCCTTTTAGATTCTATATTCCATTTTTTTTTCCTCACCTTCCAGCTTTTGTGACTTATGAATGAATGGCAGCGGCTCCCTTTCTTGCCCCATAAAAGAGAAAAGCACCTACTTCGAGGGTGTTTGAGAGAGATGTTGTTTTAGCTTTTCGAAGTGTTTTTCGTGCCGAAATATATCAAAATGATATTTTTTTTATTTTTTAAAAATTATTTTTGATATCAGCACATCAAAATGATCTAAAAACACTAAATTATATTCATTTAAAATGAAAAAAAAGTTGCAAACCGGCGTTTGAAACGTCAGCCAAACACCCTCGAAAACAGCTTTGTTTTCCAGCTTTTATTGTGAATGTGGAAAAAAAAAATTCCTCTTAGAAAAATGAAACGTGTTCACATACAAATTATACTCTGCGTTAAAAAATTTGGAAAAACTTTTTCCTCTTAGAAAATCGAAACGTGCACGCATACAAATTATACACTCTATTAAAACATTTGGAAAAACCAACAATGATATACTGCTCACAAATTGTATTATATATTACAGCATTTGGAAAAGCTAATGGTGCTTCATTAATGATATGAATAATGATATTGAAAAACAAAACCTGTTTTCTCTCTCTTTTTTTTCAATTATATATTCTTGAATATTTTATTGATTTTTAATTAATTTTGGTTTATTTTCTATAAAATTATTGAAATTTAAAACAAATTTTTCAATATTCAATTGATGTTGAAATTTTGCAAATATCTATTTTTTATATCATAAGTCATAACATTCAATAAGAAGTATTTAATAAATAAATAAATAAAAATTTAATAGAGTCCAAATCTGAGTCTCAGGTTTTGTGAGTTAAGTCATGTAACTTGAATCAATCTAATATATCATCATTGTAATATTAAAATAAAAATATCATCTTGATTTGTTTATTTCTTAGTCAAACCATGTTATTTCTACGACATTTTAGTGTCTTTGAACCCGCCAAGTTAACTGGGTTTTATATGAGTTAGTTTTAAATTTAGACTCCGTAAGGAGTTGAGATAAAAAATTTCAAGGTTGATCCGCTAGATTAAATTTAATAACAATGTCAAATAGCTTATATACATATATTCCATTTTATTTTCTTTTGACTGAATTATTTTTTGCTATTTCTTATCGGTCCTTCAATATTTATTGATTCAAAACTAGTCTTTATAATTTATCTCGGTTTGTTTCCAATGAGATTATGATCTCAAGTAAACATCGATACTTAATTTTATAAGTAATTATTTTTTTATAATATCATTAAATAAAAAATAATTTTAAAATACAAAGCTATTAAGCCTGGTAGACTCAATAATCTTAGAACCAAATTTTAAATTAAAATAATCTTAGAACCAAATTTTAAACTATTATTTTCTAACACCCGACCTGGATCGGTTCATCATGTCTCGGGTCAACCACTGGGCGGATGTAGGTTTAGTGACTGTGGTCTGAATTACTTTCCTTTCTTTTTCTCATCACTATTTGTCTTGCTGAAAGTATATTCTTTTCCAGGAAAATTTCCACCACCTTCTCACGTGTGGTTTCCTCAGTCGAATTTCATGGAATAGTCAAATAATAATAATTATTATATTCTTCATTGGACCAGATTATTATAATTATGCAGTCTCATTTGTCCAAAGATTCTGTCTGCATTAGCAGAATTCAGACATTATTGAAACAGACTGTCTTAGCCGTCTTGTAAGGAAATTAACCAAAGATTTGTTGGTTTGGAGACCTTGAATTTCATCGTCGTTTTGTCAAAAATGAACAACAAGTGTTGGACTATTCTCTCTCAAATGCGCCTACCGTGTGTGGAATTTCCATTTCACTTTCGAAAATATTTCCTTAAACTATGTCTGCTTAGTAATATCTATATAGATATAGGAGAATTAGAGATAAGAATATAAAACAAACAAATAATAATTTTAAAAACAAAAAGTTTTCTTACGTTATGGTATCAAAGCTTCGTCGATCCACCAGTCACAAGTTCGAATCTCATAACCCTCGTTCTATTTTATAAAAAATCAAGCACAAGGTAACAGGAGTCTGTGCAAGTTTCAAGGTTAAAGAGTTTTCACTTAAGAGGGTCTTATGTAATAATATAAATCATATCTTAAGGTTTTATCTAAAAACTAAAAGTCAATTAATGAGTCCTTTGTGGTTATTTTATCTCCAACATTATCTATTATCTATTAGATAATAATATAAATCATATTACGAGATCTCATTGAACAACTTAAGTTTTTAAATAAGATAGTTTCTTGACATGGTATTAGAGCCCCGTTGACTCAGCGGTCACGAGCTCGAATCTCACCATCTTTATTCACCATATCAAGCACGGAGTAGTGTGAGTCTATATAAGTTTCAAGTTCAAAGAGCTTTCACTTGATGAGGTGTGTTAGATAATAATATAAATCATATCTTAGGGTTTTTTAACGTTATCTACGGAAATACCAAAAACAATATAGTATAATTTAGTTGTCTTAGACAATGATTGAATTTTTATATCTCATCTTTCTAAGAGATTGTAAGTTCAATTAATTTACTGAAAAAATTACATAGAATTAGAATATTGAGAAAATCAATAAATAAAGAGAGGATCGGCATCATATAAAGCCCAAATTCTCCGTTGATTTTCTTATTGACTTCAGAGAAAGGGAATGAAGAATATTTTGTTGAGGAGTGGGGGCGCGCGTGTGAAAGGTATCTCTATGTTGATTTTTGCGCTAACGATGCCACGTGGGTGAATAAAAAATTGTTTAAATTCTCCTGTATTTTTTTTTTAAAAAAAGAAAAGGATTTTATTCTCATCCATCCATTTTTGTTCATAAAGGTAGTGTTTAGGTAATATCTGGAATAAAAAAATAAAGATAATGAAGATAAAATTATGATTAATAGTAGTCTACAAGATAAAATCTCTATATTATATTTAGTTATGATGAACAAAAAAAATAAAATATAAAAAAGTATTTTACCTTTAACATGAATTGTTGTTGAACCTGTATGTTTTAAAAAATAATTAGATATTATTTTTTTTACTTTAGTTTATATTGAGTGTTTTAATTAATAATATTAGTTATAAAATAAAAACTATATTGACTCCTTCGAGTTTTAAAGAAATAGATGAAGAATTGATTACGGGTTGACCCTCCCGACTCGTGACTTGAACCTAACCTCGAGTCGACATTTAAATTGGACTTAAATTTGATAATAATATTTTTTATTTTCATTTTAGTTTCAAATGTATTTTAGTGTATTTTATATCAACATTCTCATTTTTAAGCTCCTAATTTTGTCTTTATTTGTATAGTGTGTGTTTGTTTGAGAAAAATAAATGGAAAATTAAGTTAATGTAAAGGAAATCAAGCCATTTTCCTTTGTTTGAATTCAAAAAAGAGGAAAGAGGGGAAAATAAATCTTTGACTTTTCTTTTCCATGCATATTTTTATTTTAAATTGGGATGAAAGGGAAGGAAAAGGAATAAATTAACATAATTTTTCTCATTGTTCATTTCTCTTAAACCAGAATAAAATAAAATTCCTTCTTTCTCTCACTTTAATTTCTCATTTACTATTTATTTTTAATTACCAAACAAATAAAATGATTAAAATTAAAAGAAAATAGAGAAATACCAATGGTCCTGTAAAAATATTATTTAAAAATATATTAAAATTATTTATTTTATTAAAAAAATTGATATCAGTATATCAAAATGATTTAATAATATAAAAAAATTAAACTTTTTTAAAAAATTAATTTTTTTAAAAATGTTTTTGAAACGCGAGGAGAAATACACTTGGACTTAGACTTACCTCAACAAGCTGATGTCATGGATCCTACGTTTGATTTTCTCAGTTGTGTCCCGAGATTCAAAGGATTTAATTGCTGATGAATACTAGCTCATGCATCTTGCTAATTTTTTCCAACACATGGATTGATTTCAACAACTCCGACCAAATTATCGAATATTTTTCTATAATTTTTGTGAGCCATAGCAGCCACCTACTTTTGGTCATCGATTCTTTCGGGCTGCGTGAAGGAAACGTCCTCCAAAACAAAAAATCTAAATTCTATGGACGAGAGATCAATATTCACTTATAAATAAGGGTTCGTGCATCTCATGTTTGCCTTTTCTAATAACACTCCCCGTCGAAATTTCCATCCATATTCCAAGCTATCTTACTATTTTTATGCTCGTAAACCATGGATGTCTTTCCCTCTTACAGAGAAAAGGTATGTTCTCTCCCTCTCCCTCTCCCTCTCTCTCTCTCTCTTTGTGTGAGAGAGAGTAAATACTACTACTACTCGGAGAAGATTATATGAAAAATGAAGTTGCTGAAGTAGTGGATGTTATCTTGCTCAGGTGGAAGCTCTTCAATCGGAGCTGGAACACAGGCAGAAAGAGAATGAAAAGCTTAGATTTGTGCTTGGAATTATGACCAGAAATTTCAGCGTTCTTCAAGAAAAAATTCAAGAAACCGAAGAACATCAGCAAAAGGCAGCAAGCAACTTAACGGAGGGCGATCGAGCCTGCCATGAAATCCTTGCGTCGAACAAGAGACCAAGATCTGAAGTTCCCATAACCAAGGCATCGAGAATCTTGGTGAGAAGTCACTCTAATGACAAGAGCCTGGTAATAATTAAGTTCGATACATAAGTTGTTTTTGAGTTGAAGATTCCTAGATATCAGTAGGAATTTGTACTTACATACGATAATAAAAAGATCTTTTACAAATGTGAATTTAGATTGTGAAAGATGGATATCAATGGAGAAAGTATGGCCAGAAGGTTACTAAAGATAACCCATCTCCTCGAGCTTACTTCAGGTGCTCCATGGCACCTAATTGCCCCGTCAAAAAGAAGGTACGCTCGAGTTTTCTTCCGAAAATCTGCCAAAACATCTGTAAATAGTATCCTGAAGTTCATGTCGAGAAAGAACTTTCAAAGGGCAACTTCAAATTCATGTGATTATAATCATGTGATAACGTGCACCAGTGTCTGATTTGTTCTTGGTTTTCAGGTTCAGAGATGTGTAGAAGATGACTCAGTTCTTGTTGCGAGCTACGATGGAGAGCACAACCATGAACCCAATGGCTCCCATGGACAATATCTATGCTCTGCAAATAGCTCATCTTCTTCAAAAAGCTCCATAACTATTCATGGCTCCAAGTTTCCCATCGAAACTCCTCCTATTCAGCCATCGATAGCTCTCGATCTTACTCTTTCGAGTCCAGATAATCAACACAGGGAAAAACCTTATCAAAGATCCATGGAAGTCTGCGAGAAGATTGATAAGAACTACAGCACGAAGTACATTGAAGAATACGTGGCATCTTTGACTACAGATCCTAGCTTCTCAGTAGCTCTAGCTGCTGCTGTTGCAAGGTCAATGAGTGACTTGTCTACGTCAAGATTGCTGTGAAATAAATTGTCTTATTTTGAAAGGTTTATGCCTTTTTCCCTCGAGGCTACGTTGTATTATTAGCTTGTGCTTATATAGTGATTACTAGTTTGAAATGAATATAAGATAAGAGTATTATTGAGATTATTTTTAAAATATATTAAAATTATTTTTTTTATTTTTTAAAAATTATTTTTGATATAACATATGAAAATGATCTAAAATAACATAAAGAATTGATTTAAAATATAAAAAAAATGATTTTTTTAAAATATTTTTGAAACATAGTGTCTGGGTGGAAGGCACAATCTACATCGCGCATCACATAAAAAAAAGAATGTAACAAAATATTGTTATAAAAATTATTTAGTATTTTTATTGAACTCAATTTAGTGGGTCAATTTTAAAATCTCACTACTTAACTTAATGTTTAACTCAAGTTTAAAATTAAACCACTTGTGTGATCTAGACAACTTAGAGGGTGTTTGTTTTTGTAGTGCAACTGGAGGTTACAAAAAAACTTTCTATTCTAGTATTTGATAAATGTTAAAAGCATAAATTTAACATGGACCCTACAAACTAAAACAACATGAACCGTCGGCGCAAGAAAAGCAAGAATTAGCTGTTTTTCTTGCTTTTCACTTTATTGAGATTGGGTGTGTGTGGCTGCTGAGAGGAGGGGTTGGGGGAAATTATTTTTTTATAAAAAATATATTTTTAATATTAAAATAATCTAAAAATTAATTAAGATATAAATAAAAATATATTAGGAGATCACAATATAATTTTTGTCTCGCAATTCTATTTTTATTTCAGATGATATTTTATTATATGTTATTCCGGGATCGCAGAGACCTTCACGTATGAATTTATAGTTCGTGATAAAATTACAAGTAGTTTGATGAGAGAATAAAAACAAGTGTCTAATTTATTTTATTGTTATTTTTTAGGATTTGATTCTTATATCAATTTTAGTCCTTATTCTTTTTATTGTAATTTTTCTGTTTTTTTTTAATTGAAGTTTCTTATCTATTAAATTTGGTTTCTATTATTTTAATTTATATTTATTTTATTTAAAATAATTTTTTTAAAAATATATTTTTTAATTTTATAACTTTTTTATTTGTCGGATGAAATCTCTATTATTTTTATTTATTTTATTTAAAATAATTTATAAAATTAGATTTTTCTAATTTTATTTCTAATTCTATATATATATATATATATATTAGATTTGATTCTTATTTTTTTAATATTTTTTTAAAATATATTAATAAGTTATTCTATAATATAGTCAAATATTAAAAAAAAAACGATGAATTACATCTTCTGGTGAAAGACAAGCAACAAACATCATAGGCCACAAAAATCCTGACATGACATCAGAGTCAAAATCTAATCCCAATAAAAATCCTGACATGATCATGTTCGAAATCTCACCATCATTCATTTATTTAAATGAGAATTTATGGCTGGGATTTCCCTACCCATTCTACTATAATAAATGACTACGATAGGTTTATATTAATATGATATGAAACCCGACTAATTCTTTGTTTTCAAAATAATTTAAATTTATTTTTTATTTTAAATTAATTTTTTTTGATAGTTTTAGATTATTTTAATGTGTTGATGTTAAAATAATTTTTTAAAAAATAAAAAATATATTATTTTAATATATTTCTGAATGAAAAATACTTTCAAACAGTCACTAAGAGATTGTATAAGCCACGTAACTCTAAATTTAAATCCTTATTATATAAAGACTGAATATGAAATAACAAAAATATTTTATGGGATAAATATATTTTCTATAAATACGTGTTTAGATTTTATTTATTTATTTTCTTAAGATGATCTTGTATGCGCTCTCGTGCTAAAAAATAGCTAACAATAGAAATTTATGGAAAATAAGAGTATTTAGAAATTAAATATAGAAATTCTTTAAAACTTGGTTTTAACTTTAATAAAAAATTTATTCTTCTTCATCGTTGTCGGCATAACCCAACCATGTAAAATCTTTGTTGTTTGTAGTTGATACACAGATTTCAAAGTCTTCAACTCCAAGTCCAAATCTGTAGACCACGACGCTCTCATGTGTTCCCCGACCAATATTTTGCAGTAGAAAATACTTCATTTTACAGTGTATTTGGATTTTTTTTATTAATATAGATGTTTGTATATGTATTTCAACTAATTTTACGAGACCTGAAATTGATAACTATATAAATTTTTAATAATCATCATATTAACAATCATAGGTTTTGGACTGAGACTATAAGAAAAACAAATTTTTTATTCCGATACTCTTACCACTAAACCGTTTACTGGATAATTGCGTGTTTAGATTCTTTTTAGAGAGAGAGAGAGATCAATGGGAATTTTAGTGTGAGTTATTCAGTACGGGGCTTCACTCTCTCTAGGTACATGGGCATTGAAATGGGCTGATGAGAAGCGAAAATGGGAATAAGTTAATTTAGGGTAAAATAATATTTTATTTTTCCTTCCTAGCTTATATTTTGAGTTTATTCATCCTTTTCTATTGATAGTATTTGTTCTTTTATTTAATAAAAAAATAATAGTTGGATGAGAGTTTGACGTTTAAGAAAACAAATGTCATATTTTAAATGATAATTAATTGAGAAATACCCAATAAATTAGATATGAAATTGATCAAATCAATTGGTTTAGGGTGAGCGAAGGTATTATTCATATATCAAGTAGTCGTGATTTATTAATTAAAATCATAAATTAGCATAATATATTTTATTCTTTATAGCAAAATACTTTTTAGTATAGAAGATCAAGTGACTACATTTAAAATATATATATCAATTATCAAGCTAACCAAGAATAATTATAACCCTTATAGAGTGATTTTTTTGGGGATAATCATAATCCTACGAGTTTTGAAGTTAATGATTTCTTGAAGTTGACTATATTTAAATGCATTTTTATTTTTATGTTTTGGGGATGTTAGCAATTATAATAATAATTGTTTTTTAAAATACTTTTCATTTATATTTATATATATATATATATAGATAGTATAATAATATATTTTGTATTTTAAAATAAATATTTTTGATATCAACATATCAAAACAATCCAAAAACATAAAAAAATATAACAATTTTAAACAAAATAATCAAATTTCCAAAACACATCTTCACCTTCCATCTAAGTTGTGCAGGAAAGGAAAGGCTCATGGCCAATCCGAGAGAACAGTGAAGCTTCATTGCTGATAATCTGCTAAACAGTTCTTGCCCTATGTTTTAAAATTATTTTTGAAAAAAACTAATATTTTTTATTTTATATTATTTTTTTAAATTATTTTTATATGTTGATATCAAAATTAATTTTTTAAAAATAAAAAAATATTATTTTAATATATTTTTAAATAAAAAACACTTTAAAAAATAACTGTAAACAACTACTAGCCAGGCACCTTGGGATTTTCTCAAGGCATCAAAGATGGCACACTGATGTTTGATCTTGCCTTTATAAATTTGTCGCTATAATTATTTTTATTTTATTTTGCTATTGGTAACTCTATACCTGGTGTCGACAATGGTTTAATACAATTATCCCATCCAATTGGAAACTACATTGCCTTCTTCATTTCTTTGAGAAATGAAGCTCATGGTGAATCATAGTATTCAACAATGGCTACATACAGACATTTACAGCAAAATGTACATAACAAACAACACTCCTACCATCTACCTACCGATATGAATTATGGAAAACCGACCTGTAAAAGATCTTCACAACAAAATTCTAGTGTCTTGCACTTTGTCAAGGAGATCTTCAAAGATTGCCAACATCTCTGCTCCAAAAGCTAAGTAATTTGGTAAACAACGGTGCAAATGAAGTATAAGGATAACACTGAAACAGCGATGTAAGTGAAGAACCCCGAAACAAACGACATGTAAGAAAGGATTGCCACAAAAAAATGAGTATCCGTCCCTGCAATGTACACCTGCATTCAAGTTCTTAATTCTTGCTGCAATGTAGAACACTTCTCTGGATTTGAATTCTAGTTTTTCCCACTTAGTGAGATTCTCAGTTCGCTTGTAACGGGGCGTCAACCATGGTGGGCATTGGTGTTGTCTGTAAGAGAACAGGTCCTGATTGGATTGGCAGATTATGGTGTATGAAGCACTTGATCATTTGAAGATCCCACTTTTGATAGGTCTCTGTACCAAGTTTTCAGACAGCTTTCTCGGAGAAGCCATCGCGGACTTCTTCTCATTTTGAGCATCCTTCTCTGCTCTTTTCTTTTCCAATTCAAGTTGTTTTTTGTTTTCATCATGTGCTCGGACGAACATCCTCACAAAATTGCGCAGAGTGGACACAACTACAGAATGAAGATAGAAAATGAAGGGTCCCCAACTATACAAATGACATTCAAGAGCCGATGATAGCATTTAAGCATCGCATAAATATCGTAGCCATACACAGAAAACATGGATATGCTCATGTATACATATGCAAAAAAAGTATAGTGAAGAGTGTGTTAATTTAGTAATTATTGAATACAGCATTACTAATGATGGACCAAAAATTAAAATATTGCAGCCTAACAATGACACCAGTCAGATTCCTAGAATAAGAGAGAGCTGTCTGAAATTGGAATCTATGCAGGATATCCATTTTAACGAAGTAGTTACTGGAAAATACCTTGCTCAAATGGGCAACGTGCCGGATCTTCCCCGAAATAAAAAGCCAGCGCATCTGCATTTCTACCCTAAAACATTCAAATTCAGAAAACAAAAATCACTGGCAATGAGTGTTCAAGTTGAGGCACGGCATTTTTGTTCGAAGTCGCTAGTCAAAACAGAAGTTCATATACATACCACAGAGGAATAAAGGGAAGCCAAAGACCTCACTTCACTTTCAGCAAAAGCAAGAAAACCCCTGAGATTCTGAACATTTCAAATGGACAATATAAAAATATATTAATGAGTACAATCTGCCACAGTAAAGGATATTCAGTGTGCATGCATGCATGCCAATGGTGAGTAATCCCATTAGCTGCAGGTAATTCCTGCAACAAATCCTGAGAAACCTCTATCCACAATGAAAAGAGTAGCTGAAGAGGACTTGCCTTGCAAAAACTTTCCGAGACCGAACCATCATTCTCTGAAGCAGTCAATTCCTGCATAACTTTTTCAAGCCCTTTACTAACAGCTTGCATTTCCTCTGCCAAATATTTCAATTGTATCTGCACAAAATACAATATATAGCTTAGAAAGCAAACAATGTAATGGAAACTGGAAAAAAACACATACACACAAATATTACTTTTGTTGCAGCCTCCAAATTCACAAGATCCTTCGAAAAATCTAGCAGTTCTGGAAGCCTTTCAGCCAGTACCTAGAGTTCATATAAAAAGATTCAACACCAAACCCAAAAAAATAGTTGTCTGAAGTTTTATTTTCCATTTATTTGGTATCCTCTAATGTTCAATGAGCAAAAAAATGTACGAAAGTTCTTCAAAAATGTAAAAATTGCAAATACATCTCTCAACCAAAAAAAAAGTAAAGGAAAAACAGATTCACACTATGGGGATTAGAATTCAAGATTCAGCATCATTAAATGCATTTAAGCTATCTCAACAAGACAGGCTTCAAGGGGCATTTGTTTTTCTATGGATGGAAAATATTTTACATTGCTTTAAGAAAAATATTTTATGATGTTTAGTAAGTAATGATGTGAAGAATATGGTAGATGTAGAATTATGATGTGTAATGATAATGAAGTGGTGGTGGTGGTGAGGTGACGGTCAGGTAACGGTGGTTGAAACTATTGGATGATATTGGCCTGTTTGTAAAATATTTTATAGAAATTCAGGAGTTGAAAATAATTTTCAATAAATGAAGTTTAAAGGTTCACTATACAATATTTAAAGTTTATCAATTTTCCTGTAAAATATTTTACAAAAATAAAAAAACAGAAACCAGAAAAATATTTTCTTGAAAAAAATTCTATGCTAAACAAATGCCCTCTGAGTATAAGCATCAATTGTCATCTTATCAATTTAACAGAAAAAAATATTCTATTATATTTCAGAGT
The DNA here is from genome assembly GCA_025169955.1 of Salix arbutifolia. Lineage (NCBI taxonomy): Eukaryota > Viridiplantae > Streptophyta > Magnoliopsida > Malpighiales > Salicaceae > Salix > Salix arbutifolia. Next base: position 1,403,050 of record CM045919.1, on the reverse strand, counting down.
CTTTCAGTCATTAGAACCTTGCTGCCACATAAAAGGTAAATCCAAAGATACAGCATGGCAAACTTTTCATTTATTAACAATCCTAAATACAAGTGAAACTTTCCCATCTGTTTTGTCCGAGTGACTTGACTTAATTCAGCTTTAGGAGTATGATGTGGGCCCGTGATATATTTTTTAAGTTACTTAGGAAAGATATGGGATTTAATTTTATTACTTTAGTTTCTTTATGTTTTAAACTGCAACTCAATTTAAAAGGAAATATTCTACCTTACAAAGATAGTGCATGAGAGTCATCTTGTTGTTTCGAGATCGTGTATCAGTGAGTTTGAGGAGACTATCCAATCGAAATCCAACAGCAGAACCTAGAGCAAATATAATTATAAATTTCCTGAAAGAACAAATCCAGATAATGCAAGCACATCGAGAGGATATGAGAGAAACACAAGAATAAGACAGGCAAAGGGATTGGCTCCTGAAATCCTGGAATTAATCTCATCAATAAGATCTTCAATGTCAGATTAAAACCTTCTGCATATTAACAAGGCCTACTTGTTTGATTGACAATACATGCATATGATCTTGCAAGTCCAAGTTCAAGTTTAGCATTTCAATCTCAATGTAGTTACAAAATCACATTTTCATGGTGTAAGGTATAGTTATCTATCTTGTTATTTCTTTAGTTCTAATCATGTTCTGGGTGATAGTGTCCTGGATGAACTAGCTTATTAAGTATAAACACACTAGAGAATATAGAGATTTATAGTAAGAGTTTGACATTATGCAATGAAAAAGTTACAATATCCTACAGTACATGTTAGGATCTAAAAAACTTGAGATTATAGAGGAGGTTATTCAGCATCCTATTTAAAACAAATATTAGGTTTCTAACAAGTAAAAAACATAAAAAAAACCAGACATAAAGAGAGTCGTCCTTAGTTATGGTTTAACAAAACCAGATACTCTAGAAGAGATTAGAGGCTGTCTCGAACAAGCTATTTGTTTGACTTTTCTACTATGGGCACAAACTAGTGTGCAAACCTGATGTGTCTAATTCAAGTTCTCTAGGGTGGTTATTACAACAGGATACTAACCAATGAAGTTGCAACTAATTAACTTACCCCTTGCAGTGCCATGGTTGAGAGCATTACCAAGGGAAAGAATAGTCTGCATGATCCTTTTCAACTTTGCTGAGCTCCTTATCTGATAAAATACATGATTGGAAATGCTCTAAGAGATGAGAATCTTCAGAGAGCTAGCATTGCTGGAAAAAAAACGAGGTAAAAAGATCTAACTTGCCTCTTCAGAAGCTGAATTTATAACATTCAAATTGCCTCTGAGATCAGAAACCTGAAATAGGTCCAAGACAAGAGCTGAATATTTGCAAAAAATGTTTTTTTTTCTGTGGCACTGGTCCCTATGCTTCAGTCACATTGAACCCTATGGTTCAGAAAAGGGCAATTGGGTCTTAAGATTTGATTTTTTGGTCATAGAATATCCCTCCATCCAATCCTGATACCAATTTCCATTAAAGTTTATAATCAGCAGTCAAATTTGGTCAATGATGATCAAAATCTCCAGCAATCAGTGGATGTCATGTGCCCTTAAGCAAATAAATACTAACAGAATTTTCTGCAAAAAATTGGAGGGAGGAACTAACTTTGTCCCGGGTCCAAAATTTCAATGATCCAATTACCCTTTCAAAACCACAGGGTCCACTACAACTGAATCGTCGAACCATAGGGACCTCTATTGCCAAAAAACTGCAAATAACAACGAAAGAGATTGCCCTCTAACCTGTGATTGGAATTGTATCTTAAATGAAAAAACTCTTAGCTTTGACTCTGCACGTGGCACTTTCATCATTTCCAAGAAAAACTATTGTGAAAAATGCAGGAGTTAAATTAGAATAAAAGACCAATATATGTCTGGAGTGGATATTCTCAAACCACATTGCAGCTCACTTCATGATTTGTTTCCAAGGATATGCAACAAAAATAGGAAGCCAAAAGTTCATGAATGTCAACAAGTATTAGTCAGTGCCAGCTGGTTGGTTAATAGATTGAAAGGAGTGAAGAGCAAGGAGAGTAGCGCATAAGCCAACTTTTTTGCATTTCATTTGTAACAAGGGCATGAACTATAAAAAGCTAGAAATACAATAACGTGAACAAGAAAGTTAATGTAAAAAATCAATGCTTCACTCACCTGTTCACATTTTCCCAACTTCTCTTTATCTCCATTATAACCCTGAATGTGAGAAATTTTGATTTTAAACTCAATGACCATGGGGGGTTTCATTTGCTAATTGACGTTTTAAATTATGAACCAATAGAAAAATAATTAATTGGCGGTGACAGTTAAAAGCTCTCGCTTGAAGTAGTGGAGGATTTATGGGCATGAAAAACTAAATAAGCAACACAGGTATTTTCAATACCTTGAGTAATTCCATCTCCTCTTTTGTTGGACAAAACTTAATAAGGCTATCAACCTGATCAATATCCAATGCTGCATCATCCAAAGCAAGAACTGAACTCTGTAAGACAGTTAGAGAAGCAAAGACGTAAGAAAACCGGCCAAAATCATTTAAGCTGTTAAAATTGTAAAATGAATGCAGCATGCAATGCAACTTCAGCAGAAAGGTATGTCTTCGTTCATTTACATTAAAAGGACTAGTTATAAGGGTTAACATGTTTTCTCAAATTGAAAACCAATTATACATCATCATTAGTAGATTCCAGGTGAGCTAATTACAACAGCATGAAGGCTGGTATATGTGGAACTTCCAGAGGAATCACATAGGGATGACAAGAAAACTGAAGTTATCAATCACCATAATGGAAGCACCTTGACAAACATCCACGCATTCATGGATAGCTACAGAAGCTTTGAGCACAAAATAATTATAAAAATCTTGTCAGCTTTGAAACTGCAACCTATAATCTAAATATTTTATTGTTTTAAGAAAAAATTAGCTCAAACAACCACAAGAAGGTTCAGCTTACCATCAGGTCTGGCAGAGGAATTTTAACCTTTGAAAGCATGATCTCACAATTATATGCCCGTCTAAGTTCAATCTGCAGAACCAGTAAATTCCTCGTGAAGAAACAAATTTAAACGAGATGGTTTGCTAGTTATCCAGAATATAGTATACACAGCCAAAATGCATAATCAGGCACTGAATGTGTGATCTTGCAATAAAAACAGTTCCATTAATAGCAAAACAAACCAAAGAAGTGTTTTTGCAACCAAATAAATTGTTCTGGTGAAAAGTATTAAACTCTTTCTTTAAAACACTATTAAACAGATAGCTTTGGACTATTAACACCCACTGAGCATTTGATAAAGTTTTGGAAAACCGATTATCCTAACCTACACTGAAGATAATCAAAATCAATCAACTGGAGAAACCTAATTCTACATGGCTGCACTACAAACAGAACCCACCAAGAGCTGACTTCCTTTTATAAGGAAATATATGTATATACAAGTATTAGTGGAACTAAATATAATGGCGCTGTGGAGCTTGTTGGTAAAAAGTAAGCAAAGCTTAGGACATATCTTACCCTGTGTAGCGAATTTAAAACATGGCATTAATAAATGTAAGTTTGCAATCAACAAAATTAATCATAGGCACCACTTCACGATAACACACTGATTACCAGCTGGATTTTATCAGATTTATGTCCCAAGGTGTGTCGATTTGATTTCCCTGCTGTGCTCCCACAATCAGAATTTGGAGCAGCTGCTGAGAAAAGAGTCTCAAGTTCTGACATGTCAAACTCTGGAGCCCTAGTACAGAAAAATTGGATGAGGTTTAATAAGTGGCAACATAGAGATACTAGTGGAAGAATCTTTTTAAGAGAGCAATAAAACAAAATGATGCGTACTTGGAAGCTTCGTCAGCTTTTTGTGCCTCGGCCCATAAACTTCCTGACAGTGCCCTAGTTAATTTTAACCAATGATAGGGCTTCAGGTTGGCTTTTCTGGGTTGGTTTTTTGCATTTATACGTAACATGCCCTGCCCCTTTGCACTGAACGGAGCACCAGAGGGTGGTCTAGGAACTGAAGGCACATTTCCATTACTAACTCCAGCATGAGATGGTGAGGAGACACTGCTAGTTCTTGACAACCCTTTAGTCAAAGGGGCAGGAGGAGGTGGCACAAGAGGAATATGTGCAGCATTATTAAATGAAGTTTTTGCAGCAGAACTAGGAGGAGGTGGTGGTGGTGGCACTGAAGGAGCATTAGCAGGGCCCAGGGCAGGTCCAAAATGTAAAGGAGGGGAGGAGACACTGCTAGTTTTTGACAACCCTTTAGTCAAAGGAGCAGGAGGTGGCACAGGAGGAATATTTGCGGCATTATTAAATGAAGAAGCTTTTGCAACAGATTTAGGAGGAGGGGGTGGTTGTGGCACTGAAGGAGCATTAGCGGGGCCCAGGGAAGAGCCAGGATGTAGAGGAGGAGGTGGAGGAGGAGGAGGTGGTGGTGGTGGTCCAGGCACAACAGCCAAGTTCTTCCCAGACTGTGAAGTAACTGAGCTGGCAACTGTTGAAGCCATACCAGGAGGTTGAGAAGGGGGCGCTGAAAATGAGTTCCTGTCAGCAGAAGATGGAGGTGCTCCTGAAAAAGGAGGGGGGGGAGGGGGAGTTGGGAATGATTTCTTGATGGAAGGAGATGGGGATGCCTCTGAAATAAAAGGGGGTGGAGGAGGAGCTGGGGGAGCTGAAGATGAACTCTTGAAAACAGGAGAAGAAGAGGCAGAAAGAGAAGAGAGAAGAGAAGGAAACAATGGTGAGTGGATACTGCCTGATGATAGTTGAGGATGTTGACTAAGAGGGCATGGTGGTGTCCCCGGAGTAGTCACATGATTGAGTTGTGCAGGTTTGGGTGGATCTGTGATGGGAGATGAAATTGAAATGGGTTGGGGAATAGCAGGAGGAATATGACATGTTGGAGAAGGCTTTTCTGTCGTTTTAGGAGCTTCTATTGAAGATTGCAATGGTTCAGGAAGTGGTGGTGTCCTTGGAGCAGACACATTATTGAGTGGTGTAGGTTTAATTACACCTGCGACTGGAGATGAAATAGCTGAGGATGGCAGAGATAATGTCACTGGACGCACGACTTCTTCACCTTTAGACACAGCATGATCATTCAACAAAGCTGTAATTCCAAGGGCAGAGGGTGCACTGTGGTATCTTGACATAGGCACAGGTGAGCCCTGTAAGTTATTGCCATAGGAAACTGGAGAAGAGAGCGACGTCTGGGGTACTCGTTGTGATATAATCTTTGACTGAGCTGGCCAATGGAGAGCAACCTGGAGCTCTTGTGGTTCAACCTTCTTCTGAGTTGAATTTGGATCGGAAGATGGCTTGATAGAGGGCGTAGATTGGCAAGAAACCTTCAGTTCTTGGGGTTCTACCTTCTCCCTAGCTGAATTTGCATCAGGAGATGATTTAATAGAAGGCATAGATTGGAGGGCAACCTTTAGTTCTTGAGCTTCAGCCTCCTCTCTTACTGAATTTGTGTCTGAAAATGGTTTGAAAGAGAGGGTAGATTGTTTCAACAGGGTAATGGAAGTGGGACTTGGAGTCTTGTTTTCTGATTCATTTAGTTTTGGTTTCTCTTGAACTCTGACAAAGGTTGATTCCATCAATATACTTCCTCCTTCTGCCCTGTGGGGAGAACTGTCCAAATTTTCTCGGGGTTCTATGATATGCTGGTGTATATTTTGCGCTACGTCAGTTTTTGTATCAGGCCAGTCCATATTGCTGAAAATCTCATGAACTCTGGGAAACGCTTCAATAGGTATGCCATCTTTCCCTTCTAAACCAGGCAAATCAATTGCAGCAATAGGAGTACCAGAATTCATCTCTGAGAAAAGAACCTGCATCCAAACCCAGAACAATTAATCACCACTAGACATAGTAGATTCAAGAAGAAAAGGATAGCTGGATACCTCTGCTCTGAAGTCCTTGGGAAATTGATCCTTTGCATCCCATAAGGTGTCAATTTCATCACGATTAAGCATCAAGTTATTTGATCTTATAAAGGCAGTATTAAACATGACCCGAAACATCATCTGTTCCCTCTCGTGATCACTGTCCAAGTTAATACACTCCATAACAACATCACCTTGGATATGACAATTGATGTCTATTTTAACCAATTCACAATCTGCCTGCCAAAATAAAGGAAGAATTTGAAAGCATGCATAGCAAACTTTACATCAACATATATATGACATGTGGTTACGTTAACAACTCTTTGCTAATAACCATCACAATTAGAAAAACACGGAATTGCATTGCCAACTGAAAAAGTCAATCAGATGGGGGGGGGGGGGGGGGGGATACAGACCCCACTTTTACAAAGAAATTCAGCTGTATCATTACTGCTTCTAAGAGTAAGACAGATCCTGGAAAGGCATCTAATTTTAAAGTAATGTAGAGCAGCATAAACAATGATAAGAAGATTGTTCTCTGATCTGGAAAAAAATACAAAATAACTTTTCAAATCAAAATTTATAAGAGAAAGTGTCCAAATTGAAGAAACTTGAGCTACCTGCTTGTAATGCTGGACAAATTTACTCCTTCTTGGTGTTGAGAACAGAACTTTAGTTGTCCTATCAGCAGCCATAAAAGGGTCTTGTCCATATATCCTAAATATTGGCCGGCAACCCCCCTCTCTATCCATACTAGGAATGACTCTAAGAATTATGCAATCCAATGTAAGTGCTCTATCCAGCGGAGGCCATTGTGTTCCCATGCTCCTCCTTGATACATACTGTAGGTACCTCAATTGCGAAGGTAATGGATTAATAGGGCACGTCAGCTGTAAGAGCTCTCGAGGCCCTTGCTTGTAAATCATGTCTAAGGTTCTCTGCTCGCCTGTGAACTGCTTCCCATATAGCAATAATGCAGCAAGCATGAAAGCCAGAACTGGCCACCCCCCTCGTTCACAATGCATCAAAACCACATTTTGTTGCCCAAGTGACAGCCAGCTTTCGCTAGACCGCAAGGAGTGATGGATCATCTCCATTGAGAGCAAGGGGAAACTTTCATAGGGCTGAGGATAGTCCATCACAGTCATGTCAAATTGAGACAATACACTAGCAATCTGGCTTCGAGTTTCTCCCTCTTGGAAATTAAAAACCATAAATGAAGCATCAGGCAAATGGCTACGAAGTTTACCCACTATGCCTCCTATGTACACTTCATATTCTTCCTCTTCAAAAGTATCCATACAATAGCAACAATCAAAGACTGAAACCAAACAGCATGAACCATCATTAATATTTACAAACATAAAAACTCCACGTCACCATTATCCACAGTACTATTTCCAAAGATAAGAGATTATAAAACCAAAAACCCATCAACATCCATGCAAGCAATGGAAAAACACTTCAGACATGAATGGTAAATAGATGGGATACTAAAGAAAAGAAAACCGATAATCTTGAGCTCTAAAGTGAGCAAACTGTTTCTATTACATAACATGGTATCTGCATTATCCAAATTAGTATTTTAAAAGATAAAATTTTTAAAACAAAATCGATACAAGTAGTTTCAAAAGGTAGAAAATCAAATGACAGATAAAACAAAATCGAAAGAAAAAAAAAACATGAATCTTCTTCAAACCTTAAGATAAAGATAGAGACAGGGAAACCATTTATCCACAATCCCGGTGCAGGTAATTCAAAAAATTAACAATCAGTACACAAAGCATCTACATTACCCACAATAGCATCACAAAAGAAAGAGACTTTCAAGACCAGTTACCTGCCAGCATCAATGCAAGAAATTCAAAACGCAAAAGAACCAAAACCCATCACCATAAAGTTCGCAAAAATTTTCAAATTTAAAGCATACCGTAAACTCTTTCAGAGATCTCCAAAAGCCCATCAGGTGGTTTTCTATAGAAGAACTTTCTAAACATAGCCATTCCTTTATTATTTTCCCTCTGAAGTTCCAACAGAATCAATCACCTACAAAATTGAACCCACATTGCACCAAGAACAAAGCATTCCCCAAATAGGCTCAAGAAACCCCAATAAATGATTGCACAACACAGAGTAGTGTCTGTTGAGGAACCAGAGAAAGCATGAGTTTTGCTGGGTTTTTAAGAAACCCTTTTTTGTGGGTTACTGTTATTTTTGTCTTCCAATTCACACTTTCCCTCTCTCTGCCTTTGTCTCTGAGAAAGTTTGAAACTTTGCTTTCAATCAACAGACTTTGATAGTTAGAGAGAAAGTATTCTCTCTCTTCTTCCAAAAGAGAGATACAGAGATTTAGCAATTGTGGAGGTGGTTGATGTAGACAATGATGTTTTTAAGGAACAAAGCTGAGGATCCTAGGATCTGAAGCTTGTCTCTGTGTGAGTTTGTTTTCCATTTAGGTTTTGTTGTTTACTCTGTTGTGCTGTTTGTGTTATTGCGTGATGTTTGTTGTCAACAATGATGTGTGTGTCAGTGTAGTTAGCTTCCTTCTCTCTTCTTTCTCAGGTTTCTCTGTGTCCAAAAAGAAAAAGATTAGACGTTAGATTTCTGTACTGAAATTCCATGGGAGCACGTGTTTTGCCATAAGTGCAGAGACATTCAAAGGAATTTTTGATTAATTTAAAGTTAAGTGATTAAGTTTTGAGTAATTTAATGTGGAATTTGCTAAGCATTTATAATTCGGGAAAAGATTGGCATTAGTGAGATCAACTAGGTCCAATTAATGTTTTTGATACGACGACGTTAAATTGGGTGTAAACTAGAGTGGATCATAGTTACAAAATCATCAATTTCTTTTTCCATTATGAAATCCATGTTTAAAATGAGTTTTTGTAATAGTATTAAATGAAGATTCTTATTATACTTGAGCTATAATTAATAATTGGATATGCTTGTAATTATAATACAACTTAATAATTAATATCCTTTTCCATTATGAAATCCATGTTTCTTGCGAGTTTTCGTGATAGTATTAAATGAAAACTTTTATTGTACTTAAATTATAATTAATTATTGGATACTTAGAATTATAATAAAGTGGGGAGAGCAATAGAGAAATCATATTTGGTTAATATTTAAAAAAAAAATATTTTGAACATAATACATTAACATTATTAAAAGAAATATTTTAAAAACATCAATTTAATAATTTTTTTCGGATGAAAAATATTTTATAAAGCAAAAGTTATCACATATATGATAAGAATTGTTCTCGTATTAAAATATATATAATATTATTTCTATTATTTATCTTTTTTTATCTCTTAAGAATCTAATAATTACTAGTATAGTAGAATTTATTGTATAACATGGATAAGAAAAATCTAATAAATGGATATGAGGTTACAAATCATGAAAAAAACCATATAAAAAAAACATTATCTAGTATATAAATGTAATGTTAAGATAGTGTTTGCGAGTATAGTAATGATTGTTTTTCAATCAAAAATACATAAAATAATATTTTATTATAATTTAAAAAATATATCTTTTATATTTGCATATTAAAATGATAAAAAAATATTAAAAATATATATTTTCAAGCATAAATAATATTTTATTATTATTATTCAAATTCTTCATGAGGCAGTACTAATGTACTATTTCTTTATTTGCTTAGATTTATTGGAATTTCAGGCACAATAAACCCTAACGCTTCCTAATTGTTGTTTGGATCATTTAATGTAACCACGGCCATTTGATGACACTACCATGCATTTAGGAATTAAGATGGACTCAGTACGTGGGCCATTTGGGCAAGCTAATAATTTGGTATGTTAACAATTTGTCTTTTATGGGCAAGTTAATAATTTATCATCCTCTAGTTATTTATTTATTTATTAAAAAAAAGTATCAAATTCATTTATTAGTTCTCTTATTTATTTTATGTAGAATTCGAAAGTGAATAATGGTGTACAATTTGTTAGCATGATCATTGTTTCTTCCTCTCACTTGGTACACTTAAATAGATACTTAAATAGGTATTGATCAATTTGAAAAAATGTGATTTCAAAAAAGGAAAAAAGAAAAAGAAGAAAATCCGAGCAAATTTTTTAAATCAATTTCCCCCCAGTTCATGAATTCTTAGATCTAGACTCGATAGAGAAGTTTAATTCCTAATAAATTTAATGTTGAAGGATGAAATCGAAAAAAAAATATCATTTAATTTTTTTTTCCAAGCTAAAAAAAATCAAAATCAAAATAATAAAGATAAAATTTAATGGGAAAAAAATAAAGAATGATGGAATAAAAAAACAATCAATTTTAAAAAATTATCTTGAATAAAAAAAATAATTAAAAGATTTGAGACCAAGTATGGCATATGAAAAATTAAAAGAGAATGGAATTTAAGAATAATTATAATTTTATAAATTATTTCAAATAAAGAAAATATTAGTAAAAAAGACTAAACTTCAAGAATAATAAATTGAAGACTTGTTTTGAGAATTTAGAGGGCGGGGCATCAAAATCGATGAGGGGAGAGAATGAGAAAATGTCACCTCAAAAGCCATAATTTATCCATTGCATAACCTCTCATGCACCATTTGAATTTCATGAAAACCATCCATACATCTAAGCATGCGCTGCACGTGTCAGCTCCTTTTAAAAAATAAAGATATTTTATATTTATTAAATTGTCTAATTACCCCTAAATCAAAATGATGATAACCAAAATAATAGACTAAAAATACAAAAAAAAAGTCATTGAATTCTAGTTAAAACACTTTTTATTTTAAAAGTAATTACTTATTTTACTATGCTTTGAAAAAGGTAAAAATATGAAAACGTTCATTGACACCGGTTAAACAAATCTTGCTTTTAAGATTGATCGATGGATCTTGTAAAACGATTATATTATCTTCAATAACTAGGCTAACTAGTTTTGTTAAGAAGAGCAAAATGGTAATTGTATTGTTCAAATTCATAAAGTTTGTGTTGGGGTGTACAATAAAGACTAAGAGCCTGTTTGGTTGTGCGATCCAACCTGTTTTTAGCCGAAATTTGAATTTTTTTTTTTGCATTTAAAATGAATATGTTTTGATGTTTTTAGATCATTTTGATGTGCTGATATCAAAAATAATTTTAAAAAAAATAAAAAAACATCATTTTGATACATTTGGGCACGAAAAGTATTTTCAAAAGCTATCACAACCGCACTCCCAAACATGCCCTAAGTTTTTTTAGTTTTTTTTAATTTAGAAAAAGAAAATTAGGTTGTTCAAAGAAATTATCTAGATAGAAAATCATAAAGTGATGGCTCAATGAGATTGTCGTTCTAATCTTAAAAAGATGGTTAATTAACAGCTAATGATTGTGTACTAGGTAAACAATTCATGTTAGGTTCCACTATTAAAAGATACTAATAATTTCATGTTTGAATAATGCTTATAAATTGACATACAATGAAGCAACACATGAAAAATAGTAAGCATGAAGAGCATATAATTTTATTGAACAGGGATAGAAACTCTAATTTAAAATTTCATTGTCAAATATTTTAATGTTCAGGTTAATTCCTAGACTCTTAACTTGTAAAATCATAGAATAGAGCTTAATAAAAAAAAACTTAATTCTTAGACAATTCAATATTAAAAGATAAAATCATAAAGATAAATAAATTTATTAATTATTTCAGATAAAATAAATAATAATCAAAAAAACATGGACCAAATCTTAAGAAAAAATAAATTAAAAGACTGTTTTGAAGATTTAGAGGGTCAAGCAAAGAAATCAAGGAGGTGGGAGAGAAAAAAAGGTTATTGATGTCAAATCAAAGGTTAGTAAGCCACATGCCCCACCAGAAATAGAGGGGTCGCCAAGATGATTCCAACACTGTTATAGAATGTGGTGTTTGATCGTCAAAATATGTCACGCACTATACCCGAAGAGTATAGGTGTCTTCCCACTCGTTAATGCGTGTTTTGTGTATACCAACTATTTTTATTTTTAAATTACATTATATTTATTAAATCACTAAATTATTTTTCAATCAAATTAATTATAACTAAAAACTAATTACAACTAAAAACTCAAAGAGAAAATATGAAAATGCTTTGTGGGTGTGAGTTCTAAAGTTTTAACTTATAAAAGTAATTTAGTCATTTTACCGTTTTAAAGGGTGAAAAATACAAAAAAAAAAAACAAAAACCTAGACACCAATAAATAATTCTTGCTATTTAAAATTAATAGTTATTTTAGTTTTTGTTTTTCTATATAAATGGTTGTAGTAGCCGTTTGAAAAGCGAGACTTGAAGGAATAAAAATTAAAAGTCACGAGCGTCTTCTGATTTTGATTTATAGCAAACCTCGTTATCATTTGCTCATGATTGCGTTAATTGGCATTAGATCCCAATCCACTTGAATTACAATCCGATGGATGATTTCATGATCAAGGGATTTTTTTTACCATGGAGGTTTCACCTCACGAATAATTTAAACTTGAGATTTTTGAGAAATAAGTATTTTTTAAATTATTTTTATTTATTCTTTTTAATTTAGGAATTTTATTTTTTCTTTTTGAAATTATCAGTTTTTTTTCTAGATAATGTGTAATGTTTGATATGGTAGTAGTACTTGTTTTTTTAAATATATTTTTTCTAATATGTCTCACTATTATTATTATTATTTTTAAAAAAGCATGTAGCTGTTAAGAAACAATCCCACTTAAAAAGCTTAAGCTATTAGGTGAGGTCCCAGAATATGATTTATATTATTCTCTAGCACATCTTTTCAAGTGAAAACCTTTAGGCTTGAAACTTGCACGGGTCCACGCTACCTTGTGCTTGATTTTTATCAAATAGAATGGGAGTGATGAGATTCGAACTCCTGACTGCTGGATCAACAAGGTTCTAATACTATGTTAAAAAATTATCTCATCTAAAAATTTAAACTATTAAATAAAATTTTAAAATATAATTTATATTATTTTTTAACCTTAACCACCACAAAACAAACATTTTATTGGCTCTGGCAACGTTTGCTTCTGCTTGAAAATAGTGAGTTTGCACTCTGCAGTGGGCCGGTGGCAAACTATTCCTTCACTGTGCCCATGCTTGGAGACCTATCCTCATCATTAAAAAAAAAAAATGAAGAAGAAGAAGGAAGAGATATCATTAAAATCTCGTGGTATGCAATAAATAGGCAAATCTGAAACATCTCGTAATGGATCCACATTTACTTTTGGTGTCGAATATTTTAAATGAAGAAAAAAGAAAATAAAATTAATTTTGAGTGGAGAGGATAACAGAGGATTGAAGAAGACGTAGGAGGCAAATTGAAGGCAAGGGAGATGATGGGTTAGCAAGCCTAGTAAAAAAAACAATGCAAGGTGGAGAGTTTTATGGCATAAAGTCTCCAAGAAATATGACGTGATCACAAAAAACTTGCAATATATATAACAGATTTTAAGTTCGAGTTAGAACATATATCCTTTATAATAGTCTGAAACAACTGAGATTTTACTCGTTTAATTGGGCCAACAAAATATGTTCTTGCATAAAAAAATATGATTAAAATTGTTTTTGAAAGTATTTTTTTTATTCAGAATTGTATCAAAATAATATTTTTATTTTTTAAATTATTTTTAATATCAATATATGAAAATAGTATAAAAATATCAAAAAAATAATTTTAAAAATAAAAAATTCAAAATTTTTAAAATATATTTAAAACATAATGCAAACAATTCCGAATCTTTCCCTAAATTTAGGTGCTTAAGATTTACGTTATCATTCCTAATATAAGCACAATAAGTTAACCTGATCTTTTTTGAATTTATATATATATATATATATATATATATATATATATATATATATATATATATATCTCTGTCGTTGATGTGTCACTATCCTCCTAGAATAGCTCCATCTCTTATAATAATTTCAAAATACACTATTAAATTAGTACGGTTGCTTTTAAATTCATCATATTCTTATTCCGAATATAATATATAGAGAGACTCGCACACACCTAGATTCAAATTTTACACCATGATACTATCTATATATTTGATATTATAATAATTTTAAAAGTATTTTTTACTTGATTTAATATATCCTCAAGTTAATTTTTTTTTTGGTATAACCAAGGGTATCTTGAGCGCTGACTCAGATTAATCCCTTTCACACCGGATGACAAGTGCTCCCTAAGGGGCCGGCTGAAGATGAAGAGAGGGGTCGAATCCCCGACCTCGTAGGCGACGAGAGCGCGCCTAACCGTTCCGCCAGGACCCCATGGGTTAAATATACTTTGTTTGAAATGCAAATAACCTTTAAATCCCTTAGAAAGAACATTAATTATTAATTTTGAGGAAATTACAAATCAGTCCCCGGCTCATACAATGATGAACAAATAAGTCCATAACATTAAAAATCTTGCTGGTTTTCCCTTTTTCTTTGCGTTATAACACAATTTCTCTCTGATAAGAGTAATAAATACAATTTTAACATCATCAAACCCAACTCAAATCATGTGTATAGTATTTATATTCTTTAATACAATTACTACAATATTGATATTTTTTCTATTTAATATATAATATTATTTTTTATGTTAAATAATATTAAATTAATAAATATTTATATGAATATTAAGAAAATTATAAATATCTAAGTTTTTTTAGAGAATATTAATTTCACTGTCATCCTGAAATAGTACTCATTAATTTCATTAAATGCAGGTGGAGGGATTGAATGACACTCATAAACAAAATCAATCATAAAAACAAAAAGATGTTTTGAGAGTGTTTTTTTAAAAAAAGTTTGAAAATTTTTTTAATTTTTTTTTAAATTTAAATTAATAAAATTTAGTGTTTTTAGATCATTTTAATATGCTGATATTAAAAATAATTTTTTAAAAATAAAAAAATATAACTATAATATATTTTTAAATAAAAATCACTTTAAAAATAACCGCATCCATACTTCCATTAAGGCACAAAAACATTTAAAACTTTCCCTCCAAATTTTCTCACCATCCAGACACACCACCACTCTGCCCCTCACATTTAATTCCTTTCCCAAAAATCTTTAAACCCTAATCCCCATGAAAATTCATCATCAATACTCCATTTTTAAACCCCCAAGCACCTCTTCTTCTTCCTCCCCTTCTCCCCTTTTCAAATTTCAAAAAACCCACGACGATTCTCCTCTTCCTCTGCCTCTTCGCGTGGGTGATATCTTATCATTCGACGATAAAGACGACGTATTGAATGAGTTGCTGATGACGGGAGAAGAGGCGAGATGTAGAGGGTGGCGGAGGAGTTCAAGCTGCTACCCTCCTAACCGGATTGCTGCTCGATGGCTCTCTCGTTTGAGGTGGAACAGACTGAAAGAGAGCAAAAAGGATGGATTGGGTGGTGATGGGATTGTGCAGGTTAGGCGTACGATGAAAGGGCTCAATGAGCAGGATTCGCGGAACTCGGCTTCCGAGATTACTGTTTCAGGTAAAAAAAATCAGTACAAAACTTTTACTAATTGGAGCGGAAAGGACTAAAAAAATATATCTTTTTGGTGTTTTTCAGAATTTGTTCCAATTATATCGAAGTACTGAAAAACCCAGAAGATAATTTATGAGAAATCCAGTAAAAATAACTGCTAATTTGATCCGAAGGAAAATTATGAGGCACCCAGATGAAATTTTGAGCAGATGTACTTTAACCCCCCTTTTGTTATAACCCTGTACCTCTTGTGATCGGATGTATATTGTTTCTTGATGCATACGAGAATTTTTTTTAACATGGATAATGTTGTTGTTTTCAAAATATTTGCAGAACAGTGCAACAGGGAGGCTACTGTCAACCTTGGAGTTGGATGTTGTCTTTTACATTTAATTGCAGCGACTAAAAATGAACTTGATAAGATGTTGGAAATGCGAATGCAAATGGAGAAGCTTCTTGAAAATGTGAGAGAGGAATTGCGAAAGAAAGATGGTCTCTCTAAGCCATCTAACTTGTGTGCTTATTCAACCACACACATTGTAGATGGTCCGGATTTTGAGATCCAACATTCCCCGCAAATATTTACATCGTCATATGGTTTGCCAGGGTCGTCAGCAATTACCGTTTGTGATCATTCTTTGAGATGGGAGACGACTATGCAAGAAGAGTGTTCAGAAGGAATGGATAAACTCGAGGCAGAACTTGAAGTTGAGCTAGAGAGATTGCAACTTCACTTAGATGCAGTAGATAATTCGGTGAAATGTCCACAGAAGAAAGGGAGATGGGTAGGCTGAATATTATGTATTTTTTTCTGTGGTTTGTTGCTTCGTTTGGATCATGGCTTTTCTGTTTTTGAATGGAGAAAAGAGCTTTGAACTTTTGATGGACTCGCAGCCAATGGTTTCCATTTCATTGCCTGCATGTTTATGTTAACCATAGAAGTTTTTCATAAAGTATGTAGAGTGATTTTGTAATCAATCTGCACACTGGAATTTGTATTCATAATTCGTCCTGTTCTTTTGGATTCTCTTCCATAAAGATTCATGGAAGTTTTATTGCCAACTAGGACTTGTAACTTCTGCAAGATTCTTTTGGATTCTCTTCCATAAAGATTCATGGAAGTTTTTCATAAAGTATGTAGAGTGATTTTGTAATCAATCTGCACACTGGAATTTGTATTCATAATTCGTCCTGTTCTTTTGGATTCTCTTCCATAAAGATTCATGGAAGTTTTATTGCCAACTAGGACTTGTAACTTCTGCAAGATTGTTTTCTGTTCATTTTCCGCCACAATATTATGTGTTCATATTTATATCTACTGAGTATTGGAAGTTTGAAATGGCAGGTCACAAATGAGGACTCTGCTACTTCAAAAGGCCAGAATGGAAGTTCCGGAGAGGTTGAAGACGACCAGGCAGCAGGCTCAGAAGAGCATTGCGGTGTTCCTCCTCATGAATTGGAGCGAAGGTTGTACGAATTACTCGAATCAAGACAGCAAGAACATATAAGAGAGTTAGAAGCTAAACTAAAATGTCTTGAGCACAAGCTCCGGGAGAAAGAAATGGAGGTTTCTTGGTGGAAAGACACTGCACGTCTTATTTCTCGTCACCTTCCAGAATCTTCAAAATCCAGTTCCTATCATCCTGCAAATCTTCTTAGCCCTTAACATGAGCATCGGATTTATATTTTGCAAAACTTCAAAAGCCGATTGCTGTGATTGGTGTTTGATGATAAAACTGTTTAGTTAAATTTGCTTTTATTACTTCATCATTTCTTGAAGATGTAAAGTACAATTAAACCTTTATAAATTAATATGTTTGAACTATTGGAATTTATTAATCGATCAGGATACCATTATAATTTATTAGTTTATTTATTAATTCATGAAAAATAATTTATCAAAGTATTTTTTATTTTTCTTCTTACAAAACGCGTTAAATTATATAATCCAATAGGTTGAGTACACAATAGATAAACAAATTAGATTGGGGACGTAATTGATACTTTCTGTATACATTGAGGATTGATTTGAGTTTACCTTTCTTCCTCGTGTCCATTACGCATGCATCACCCACTATCTATTTAAAGTTGCGATACAAGATGCTTTACAAAATATTCTTTTATTTACAAATATATTAAAATATTTTTTTTATAAATACATTAAAAATATATTAAAAAAATAAAAAGAATAATTTAATATTTTTTATATCAAAAATATTTAAAAATAACAAACAATCACTAGACTTTGTTTGTGCGGTTGGAAATTTCTTTTGTAAAATTTTGATTTTATTATTTTTGATATTATTAAATAATTTTATGTGATGATTTTAAAAATAAATTGTTATCATGATAGTTTTAGAGCCTGTTTGAGAGGGTGGTTGAGTAGTTTTTTAAAGTGCTTTTCGTGTCAAAATACATTAAAATGATATTTTTTTATTTTTTAAAAATTATTTTTGACATCAACACATCAAAATGATCTAAAAACACCAAAATATATTCATTTAAAATGAATTTTTTTTTTGAATTTCTACGGCATGACAGTTTGGCCGTAGCGACAAACAGCTTCTTAGGGAGTTTTACATGGAGTTTTAACATAATCTTTATTAAATTTGATTTTTTTTTTAAATTTTTTTATTAATATTTTATATATTAATATAAAAATAATTTTTTTAAAATATAAATATTTTAATATTTGTTTTAGTCAAAAGCAATATGTAATAAAGTACATAGACTTACTACTTAGTCTGTTTTCCTGTCTTCCTTTTGAAAATAAAATAAAAATTAAACCCCCAAAGTTTGAAGCTTTCCGTGTCCTGTTTACTTTCTGTTTGGTTGCTGAGAAAATTTTCAAGACAAAACTCATCAGAGGTAAGTGACCCAATTGTCATACTTAGCAGCTGACTTTTACATTGCAGTGTACTTTCTTGAATTATTCAAAAAACAGGCCTTGGTCCACTAACAAGCATTGACTTTGATTATTAATTTTCCCCATATATGAATTAATTTCTTTCTTTTCTTGTCTGATTTTGACAGAAGGGTTCATTGTTTTGTGGTTGTGATCACACATCTATTGTTTCCAATGTTTCTTTTTAGACCCCAACTCAAAACTTTCAAAGAGTGGACCTTTAACTTTTGTTATTTCGAAAGAAATGGCTTTTCTTCATGTGCTGATTCTTGTTATTTTGTCTTTGAATGGATATAACAATAACAAGGCAATGGCAGAAGGAATTTCCGGGTCTGAATTTACCCTTGATTCAATAAGAAAGGCTCTGATAAGACAAGAGGATCTTATTGTTTTTAGTTTGATAGAGAGAGCAAGGTTTCCTATGAATTCTGCTTTGTATAATCCGAGGTTGGATTTAGTTCCTGGGTTTTCTGGTCCTCTGGTGGATTTCATTGTTAAGGAGACAGAGGCAGTTCAAGCTAAGGTGGGTGTGGTGCATGTTTAATTTTGGTTTCTTGTTGTTTTCTTAGAATATTTGTTTTGTTGTGTGATGTTTTGCTTATTTATTTATTTATTTTAGTTTGTTGTATTAAAAAAAGAGAGTCAATTTTGTTTCTTTGATTTCAAGGAGGTCAGTGTTTGCTGCCTTGAATTTGTTCAATTTGAGGAATACATTTAATTTGTTTCTATACGCAACTGGTCATAGATTACAGCATATTAGGTTCTGATTTAGAACAACTATACTGTGGTTGACTGATAGTTGAGCATATAATATAAATTATGATTGACGATTTCAAGGCCAAGATGTATGAGATGATGCTTCATTAGGGTCAATACTCTCTGTGCCTTGAAGTTGTCCTTAGATGAGACTGCAAAATTTTAGGTTCTGACAACGGGAAAAATAGACGGTGGCTGACTGATGAATGAGCATGCAATTAAAGTCATGGTTGGCAATGTCAAGGCCAAGATGTATGAGATGATGCTTCATTAGGGTCAATACTCTCTGTGCCTTGAAGTTGTCCTTAGATGAGACTGCAAAATTTTAGGTTCTGACGACGGGAAAAATAGACGGTGGCTGACTGATGTATGAGCATGCAATTAAAGTCATGGTTGACAATGTCAAGGCCAAGATATATGATATAATGTTTCCTTGGCTCTGTGTGATTAGCTCGGGTTGGGAAATGAACATCTACTGAAGGTGCAAGATTAGAGGGAATCAAAACCATGGCAATGAAATATTGGGTTCATGTGCATATCTAAGTTTGTTTTAGCCTTGCTGTCCGTGTCAGTTTGTGCTTGAGATGCACGAACTCTAACATCTTGAAATTATTCATCCCAAATGATGCACTTAAATAGAGCCCTGGCAATTGATGCACTTAATAAAACTGTGCCAATAAATTACCTTAGAATCGTTTGGTTCTGGTTATGTTACAGGCTGGGAGGTATGTGAATCCAGAAGAAAATCCCTTCTTCCCAGATAATTTACCACCTTCAATGATTCCAAACTACAACTATTCTCAGGTAATTGCTTGAGCTGAACTTTGTTATGTGTCTTATTGTGTTGAATCCTGGAGTTAAAAAACAACTTTATATCTGCTTGTCTAATCCTGAAGGTGCTTCTTTTATAGGTTTTGCATCCTGGAGGTGCTTCTATTAACATAAACAAGGCTATATGGGATATGTATCTAAACGATCTACTTCCTTTGTTTGTTGATGCGGGTGATGATGGGAACTATGCGTCAACTGCTGCCAGTGATCTAATCTGCTTACAGGTAAAGGTACTTGTAAATTGGAATGCCATGGACAGTATAGAAAAACTATGTTTAGCTATAGGAGGTTTGAATGATCCTTCAGCTAAACCATTGCTTGTATTGACTATGAAAACTATAACCACTTCCTCCAGGCCCTCTCTAGAAGAATCCATTATGGGAAGTTTGTGGCTGAGATCAAATTCAGGGATGCTCCAAACGACTATGAACCTCCAATTCGTGCCAAGGTATGGTTGCTAAGCACCAGTTAATGTAAGGTTGGCTAGATTAGTTGGTGTTTTATGATCCTGGTCTCATGCAAATGTGGTTTAGGAACATGGTGATCGAATTCATCGGTGCTAATAAGTTGCCATTTTGTATCTCTCGATTATTTGGGGCTGAGGATGAAAGTGTGATGTGCTGAGAATCCAGTAGATATATTTAAGAGAGATGGTTGTTTTAGAAAAAGCGTCTATGCTCAGGTTATTTCCACATTCTTTAAGTACCGACACTGTTGAGATTGTTGCTTTGAAGGCCTAGTTGTGTGCAGCTTCTTCACTAGGCATGCAAATTTCAAATTTAGATTGGAATTCCATAACAGTGCAAAAAAATTTATAATACAAAAAAACCTGCAAGCTCTGAAACCATAACCTGGTGAGAACCCATGGGAACTTCTGCTAATGAACCATCTCACCTAAAAAATTAAGCTGTTAGGTGAAACCTTAGAATATGATTTATATTATCTTCTAACACCCCTCTTCAAGTGAAAACCCTTTGATCTTGAAACTTGCACAAACCACGCTATCTTGTGCTTGAAGAGGAGGAGGTGTTTGTGTCTCTTCAAATAAAATGGGGGTGGTGAGATTCGAACTCATGACCGCTGAGTCAATAAGGTTCTGATACCATTTTAAGAAAACATCTGATCTAAAAATTTAAACTTTTAGGTGAGACTCTAGAATATAATTTATATTATTCTCTAACAACTCCATCCAACTATGAACGCTGGATTCTGCTTTTCACTGGTTTATATTTTTTCAATTCTAATACAACTAAATATGATTTTTTCATGACCAACACCAGACTCACCTACTAACAGGCTACTGTCATGGTCATCTCAGGACACAGATGCGCTGATGAAGTTGTTGACAGATGAGAGAGTAGAGAAGATGGTCAAGAAGAGGGTCGAGAAAAAGGCCGATGTTTTCGGAAAAGATGTGAATTTCAGCAACAATGCTGACAGTAAACGTTACAAGGTTGATCCTTCTGTAGTAGCTCACCTTTATGACGAATGGGTAATCCCTCTCACCAAGCTGGTTGAAGTTGAGTATCTCATCCGCCGATTAGATTGAAACCTTTCTTCACATCTCTATTAAAGTGACAGTCAAATTCAAGGTAATGGATTCCAAAAATGGAGGGCATTCATAATAATTCTTGATGGATAAGATGCTGAAACACTTTAAATTCTTTTAAAATTGTTGTTCCTTCTTAATCTAAGATGATTTGGTAGAAACATGCATATCAATCAACACCTAAAAGAAAAATCAACTTGCAATACTTATTAATAGGATATGGATGTGGTGATGTAGATTAAGGCAAGAATCAATCATCTGGTTTTAAAACATGCTCATTGGAACTAGCATTGTGATTGCTATATTATTTCTTAGTCTAATTGAATCTTTTATTCCCGGCAACACAAACAAAAATAAACACCGAACCAAAATTTGTTCACTCTTAGTATGAAAGAAGTATAGGGATTTTGACAAGAAGAATGTAAAAGGAAAGAAAATGTTTTGTTTGTGGAAAGACTAGAAGTTTTCATGAAAAATCTATGCCAGAATTGTCTCTTGAATTAATGTCAATTTATTTAAAATAAATAAACATAACGATTAAATTAACATTATTATGTTTCTTCACCAGATGTGACTTTTCAATCACTATATGCCTGTTTGGGAGTGTGGTTGCGGTTGCTTTTGAAAGTGTTTTTTATTTAAAAATACATCAAAATAATATTTTTTTTATTTTTTAAAAATTATTTTTAATATCAGCACATCAAAATAATTTAAAAACATCGAAAAAATTTCATTTAAAATGATTTTTTTTTTAAATTTTGAGTAAACAGCGGTATAATTACATAAACAAATAGACTCTATATCAAAACTATAACATAAGAACTATATATCCCCTTGGATGTAAAAAACATAATTTGGACACGAGATGAAAGAGAAGGGTGATGGTGAATGGAGATGAGCTTCAGCTAAGCTTGGAAGATTACCCTTGACCCACCAAGCTTTTGGCCTGGTTCAACAGCTGATGAATATATCAAGCTCCCCAGGCATGGCAGATTTAAAAAACATGGCTTATTCATCAAGGATGAAATGCACGTGAATTAATTCAGCTTTACAATGAATATTAAAGATCTATGAATATTTTCTCATTTAAAGGCTTTACAATGTGATGTATTAACTTGGATATATGGTAATTAAAAAATTCCTGAGTTACCCTAAATGCACATGTATTTTTTATTTATTTATAAATATATGTTAATGCTTATTTTTAAATGAAATGCATTTTAGAAAACAATTACTATAACAATCATAAGCATACTAAAATGTGATAACTTGGATATATATGGTAAAAAATCTTAAATTACCCAAAATGCATATATTTTTATATAAATATATGTTGAAGCTTATTTTGCAATTAAGTAAAAAAATTAAATTATTTTGAAACTCGAATTTCTTAAAATATAATTAAATTTGGAGAGTAAAAAAATTGATTCAATAGAGAGTTTGTTTACATCATCAACTGCATTTTAAATTATAATAATTAAAAAAACATTTTTATTTTTATTTTTACATGGTGAATCATAATTTAGATTGTTTATTTGATAGCACATTCAATGTAGTTAACCTTGTCACCAAATGAACGAGGTGTTTGAGATAATTTAACTGTTATTTTTTAATATATATATTTAAAAAAATAGTTTTAATATTAATACATCAAAATAATTTTAAAATATAAAATAACTAAAAAAATATTTAAAAAAAAACTCTAGTTAAAACACTGAATTTTGTTTTTTAAAATACCGTTGTATGTGTATGCCTACACGGGAGCAAGGTTCGAGCCTTCCTAGCGCCCTATCCCAAACCTGTAAGAGCCTGGGACAACCGGGGTTTACGCATGCCCTGGGCCCACAAAATGCGCTTTCCGGGTCATGTGGTTCCCATGTTATCCAAAAAAAAAAAGTGTATGCAAAATAAATTAAAATAATATATATATTTTATTTTTTAAAAAATATTTTTGATATTAATATGTTAAAATAATATAAAAATATAATTTAAGACCAAAACAAAATTCTAAATCTTTTCAGAAACACCTAATTCCAAACAGCTACTAAATCAAAACAATTTTTATCCATTAATCTGACAACCTTAGGTAAAGAACCTTTTAGTATTATTTGAAAATATGACTGAATTTATTTTTAAAAAATATTTTTTATTTAAAAATATATAATTTTTTATTTTAAAATTATTTTAGATATCATCATATAAAAATATTTTCAAAATACCAAAATATATCAATTTAAAAAAAAAAAAAAATTTTTTTATAAATATTTTTAAAATATAATGTCATCCACACAAAACTTAGCCTTACAATTCTCTCCCTATGTTTCACCCACCATATACCGCGCTTTCACGACAAAAACTTTCATCATCATATGGGTACGTGCGTCTTTTACAAAATCTGATTCATCTCGCCAGAATTACTCTTAAACTAAATGACAATATTGCCCCTTGATCACATCAAACAAACAAGAACACCTTTCTGGTCACCCCCACAAGTTAAAAAAGGAAACATTTTTCTCTGTGAACTCACACTCACAGAGAGCTATGCTTGATCAAAACCCGAAAACCATCAGAAATTTCAACACTGGCATTGTGTAAAGGATATATTTTTACTCATTTCAAGGCCAAAAGGTTCAAACTTTGATCAAGAAAAGAGGGTGTTTTAGGGTTCAATGTAAGTTTTCTCTGTTTATTTTAATGCCTTCTGTTTCCCATCTTGGGCTTATTTTGTTAAAACTGGTCAAGCTTGTAGCTTCTTGGGGTTTGTTGTGTCTGTGATAAGTAAAGGTGTTTACTTTTTTTGTACACTTTTTTTGTGTGGAAATATAGTGGTTTTATGATAGTTCTGTTGTGTCAAGAAAAAACCCAGCTGGTTAAGATTTTTTTTTGTTGTTGTAGTTTTTGTGTTTCTGGTGTTGTTGGAAGGGACAAGCTAGTGTGAGGAAAAAAACTGGGCCTTTTCTTGCATGTATATGATGACATGATTATGTCGTTGAATATTTTTTTTTTTTGTTTAAAGTTTTTTTTTGTGATAAAAGTATGCCCTCCTTTTTTTCCACATTTATTGGTCATTAATTACAGTTCTTGTGAACGATATGTGTTAAGGTGTTTTGAAGGAAGTCTGGATGATAGAATAGTGTATCATTTGGAATCCAGAGTGAACCCCAAATGCTTAGCATTTGTATTAGAGGAAGAAATGTATTTGTGGAGGAAATGTTGATGCTGCTTGGGCACTTGGGCAATGTCTTGTTGGGTTTTATTAATTGTGATGTTCTGAAGACATTCTTAATAAAATTAGGAAATGGTTATTATATCTGTTGTTTAATGAGCCTTGAAAACTTAAGTTGTTTTCTGTTCCACGCTGCTTCCACTTCCATTTGGGTTAAAATCATCACAGTTGTGATCACACCTTTGGCACCGGTGTTTCTGTCTTATGTTTATTCTCAGATTTTGAATTAGATGGGTGCATCATCAGATTACATGGAGGAGGTGGGTCCAAGTAGTAAGGGTGAAGTTGATGATATGGATATGGACGAGGATTTGATGGACACAACTAACTTAAAGGAATTGGGGAAAGAAACTTTGCAAAGTTTCTGTAAGAAGGCAGCGTCTTTGTTTTTTGACGAGTATGGTCTCATCAGTCACCAAATCAACTCATATAATGCTTTCATCAACAGTGGACTCCAGAGGGTCTTTGATTCATTTGGTGAGGTTGCTGTTGAGCCTGGATACGACACATCCAAGCAGAAGGATGGTGAATGGAGACGTGCATCAGTTAGGCTTGGAAAGGTCACCCTTGATCGACCAAGCTTTTGGGGTGGTACTTCAAGTGATGCCGAGCATAATATGTTTCCCAGGCATGCCAGACTTCAGAATATGACATATTCAGCGAGAATGAAAATTCATGTCAATGTTCAGGTACTATCTAATTGTTCTGGTTTTTATTGGTGATAACAGCTTGACATTATACCACCTGTATTGTGTTTGATAGGGTAATTCTTGATACTGCAATGCCAAACTCTTTAGTTGAAAGGTTCTGATTTTCCCTGAAGCAGCAAATCTTAGTCAATCTCTGGTTTTCTTTCTTGCTACTCTTAGAACTCTTAATGATATTTCAAAAACTTGTGCTACTGGGCAAGTGCCTTGATGTTTTCTGGACTGTTTTAAGCTTGATTATAGTTCTAATAACTGTATAGTTGACTCGGAACTTGCCTATGACACTGATGATCAGAATTTTCACAAGGCAGTGATGGTAGTCCATTTTTAACTCACAGGCACTAATGGCTTGAAGATTCAACTTTCAAGTGTCTTCGGCCACTAATTAATTCTGTTTTTTGTTATCTTATTTTTTGTTGGTTTGCAGATACACCAATTGGCTGTTAAATATGTGGACTCTTATTAACTTGAGAAGAAAAAAGAACTGCACTGTCATCTATGCATATGCACAAAGTTTTGCAATCATAGCGTTTTCATTCTGTGTCAACTCTTTTAGGCAAGATTGTTTCAGCTGAAACTATGAAGATGCCATAAATTGTTGGATACTTTCTCTGCTTTTATAAGTTTTCTAATCTCTTGTATTTTTTCTGCAATTATGTCAGGTATACACACAAACTGTTGGTAGAAGTGACAAGTTCAAAACAGGGATAGACAAAGTTGTTCAAAAGAATGTTGTACATACTGAAAACAGGGAAATCATTATTGGAAGGATGCCTGTTATGGTGAAGTCTTACCTTTGCTGGCTGACAACAGTTGAAAAGGGGGATTGTGATTTTGATCAAGGAGGCTATTTTTTGATCAAAGGCGCAGAAAAGGTGTGTTTGAAGTTTTCTGTTTACTTTTCTTTTCCCCTGTGCTTTCAGTTCCTAATCATGTCTAAGCTTGTATTTGCTGTAATTGAACATATGCTTGTTCTTGATCATTTTTATGATTTGATTATCACTGCAACCAAAACCAATGTATTCCTGTCTCTTCAGTTGTGTAGCTTGTTATACAAAACATCAGACCTGTAAGAGAAAAGTGATTTATAAGTTTATCAATGTTTTGGACTGAGAAACTGTGTCAGTAGTTTTAATGTTATTCTTTCTCTCTGAGGCTGAGAAGCACCTTGGCACCAGGACTTGCAATATTATTCTATTAGTTTTTTTTTTTTGTTTCCTTTTTTCCTTTTTTTTTCTATCATTTGCTCACGCTCTCTTGTTAAAATTTCTTGAATGTGCTTTTGTTGATTTTACAAGGCAATTCAATCAAAATATTTATTGTATTTATTTCAATGCACTGCAGGTGTTCATTGCACAAGAGCAAATTTGTATGAAGAGACTTTGGATTTCAAATAGTCAGGGCTGGACTGTTTCATACAAATCTGAAGTTAAGAGGAACAGGTTGATTGTTAGACTAGTGGAGCTCTCTAAATTGGAATACATTAAAGGAGAAAAGAAAGGCCTCTGTGTGTACTTCTTGTCGATAGAGATCCCTATATGGATATTGTTTTTTGCCCTTGGTGTAAGGTCAGACAAAGAAGTGATAGATTTGATTGATTATGCCAGCAATGATGCCAACATTGTGAATATTTTCTTTGCCTCAATTCATGATGCTGATGAGAAATGCGAGCATTTTCGTAGGGAGGACAAAGCACTTGATTTTGTGGATAAAATGTTAAGAAAGACCAGATTCCCACCAAAAGAATCTATTGAAGACACCATTAGTGCATATCTGTTTCCCAGGCTTAATAGCCGCAGGCACAAGGCTCGTTTTCTTGGATATATGGTGAAGTGTCTTTTGGAGGCCTATACTGGCCACAGGAAATGTGACAATAGGGATAGTTTTAGAAACAAGAGGTTCGAGTTGGCTAGCGAGTTGCTTGAACGAGAGCTAAAAGTGCATGTTTCACATGCACTGAGGCGCATGACCAAGGCTTTGCAGAGAGACCTATATGGAGACCGTGATGTGCACCCAATTGAACACTATTTAGATGCTTCAATAGTGACCAATGGTTTGACGAGAGCATTCTCAACTGGGGCATGGTGTCATCCTTTCAAGTGGATGGAAAGGATTTCTGGAGTTGTGGGAAATCTTGGGCGTGCAAATCCACTGCAAACAATGATAGATCTGCGGAAAACAAGGCAGCAAGTTCTGTACACGGGAAAGGTTGGAGATGCCAGATACCCGTAAGTTATTCATATTTTAAGAGCTGGTTCTTGTTTCTGTGCAGCATGCCATTCAGGTGCATCAACTTTACAACTGGAATTAAGTTCCGCTCCGTGATTGGTTAAGATTTGTTTGTGGATTATTTTGCTAAACTGTCTTGACCACACCTGGTTGCTGTGGCAAGCGTGTGTTATGTTGATATATCCTGGTCTAAAACTCAAAAGTATCCTGGGTGTTTTTCTTAGATTTCTTAGCAACATATAACCTGTAGGAGATCTTGAAATCCTTGATTTGAGGGAGGAAACTGATCAGTAAGCAATCAGTTCACTTGCTGCTTAATCTATTCATTTTTATTAGCGGAAGTTTTTGTGAGCTATTATGATGGAATTAGTTTGAGTTCTTGCAGAATCTGACATCAAACAGAATGATTTTTCTTAATTCATTTTGTTGCTTTCTAAATTTGAATGGCTGGCTAATTAGAAATCCAAAATGCTGGGTTTTATTTTAGCTGCATGTGAGAGCATAAGCAATTTGTTTGTAGATGAGTGTGATCTCAAAAAAGTTGAAGTTTCATATTTATGGTTAAAAATGTTCATCTGCCTTTTCTAAGAATATTAATGACTACAAACTGTTTCCTTCCTAGGATTGAATTATTAGATTGTGTGCTCTAATACATGCATATTTGTCATTCAAGAAATTTTATCCTTTGTGCTTGTTGGATGATCCAGTGTTAGTGGTTGCTATGTCTTTGTAACGTGATTTTTTGGGCGCAGGCACCCTTCTCATTGGGGAAGAGTATGCTTTCTCTCTACTCCAGATGGTGAAAACTGCGGCCTTGTAAAAAATTTGGCTGTCACTGGAGTTGTCAGTACCAATATATCAGAGTCTCTAGTTGATGAATTGTTTGATAGTGGGATGGAGAAACTGGTTGATGATACTTACACTAAACTGGATGGGAAGCATAAGGTGTTTCTAAATGGCGAATGGGTTGGAGTTTGCGAAGATTCTTGTTTGTTTGTTGGCGAGCTAAGAAGCATGCGACGCAGGAGACAATTGCCCTATCAGGTTGTCTCAATTATAATTTATGATTTATATCCAAATTCCTTGCTAATGAAGTTTATGCATATCATCAATTTGCTGCTACTGTCGAGTCCAACAATTTGATCAAATGTGTCAAAAATGAAAATAATTTCATTCTTTATAATGACTGCCTTGAAGTTGCAGTAACAAACTTGTTAATACATGATATTTGTGATATTAATGGTTGACCTTGGAATGTCCCTAAAGTCATTATATACTAGAGGGAAGCTGGTAACAAAAACGTTTATGATTTTATTGAAAATCTTTAAAATCAACATTTGTTACATTTGTCCAAGCTGCAAAACCATCATAAGAGTGATCACGTGGGCCTTGTCCTGACCAAGTGTTGGGAAACTCTGATGTTAAGTAGTCAACATATGCTTTCTTCATTATTTATACCTCTCAAGGAATTGGTTAACTTCTAGAAATTGCTTGGATGCATGTCTGAATTGTTGTCACCTTATCTCTTTTGTTTAGTCCCTTTCATGCTTTTCCTTATGATTTTAAAGTATTCAGCGTTTGTAGATTTTACTCTCCTTTATCCTTTAAATGGATGATTGTGGGATTTCCTTGATCTGATTTATTTTTGTTGCCTTCCTAACATCTTCAGTAATGGTTTTCTCATGTAGGTGGAAATCAAAAGGGATGAACAACAGAGAGAAGTGCGCATATTTTCTGATGCTGGAAGGATCTTACGCCCTCTTATAGTTGTTGAGAACTTGGATAAAATTAAAGCATTTAAAGGGGGAAACTACATCTTCACATCTCTTCTGGACAAGGGGATTATTGAGTTTATTGGAACTGAAGAGGAAGAGGACTGTTGTACCGCATGGGGCATCAGATTTCTTTTAGAGGATATTGCGGGGAAGCAACCTATGAAGTATACACACTGTGAACTTGACATGTCCTTTTTGTTAGGTTTGAGTTGTGGAATTATTCCCTTTGCCAATCATGACCATGCACGAAGGGTCCTGTACCAAGCTCAAAAACATTCTCAACAGGCTATTGGGTTTTCCACAACAAATCCCAACATCAGAGTTGACACCTTGTCTCACCAATTACATTACCCCCAAAGGCCTTTATTTCGGACAATGATTTCTGATTGTCTCGGTAAACCTGGATACCCATTTGGTCATAATGCAGTGCTGCCAAAGCCAGAGTTGTTTAATGGTCAGAATGCTATAGTGGCAGTTAATGTTCATCTGGGTTACAACCAAGAAGATTCATTGGTAATGAATCGTGCTTCTTTAGAGCGTGGTATGTTTCGCTCTGAGCACATTAGAAGCTACAAGGCGGAGGTGGACAACAAGGAGCTAACTGACAAGAGGCGGAAGTCTGAGGATTCTATTACTTTTGGGAAAATGCAAAGCAAAATTGGACGGGTTGACAGCCTTGATGATGATGGATTTCCTTTTATTGGTGCTAATATGCAAAGTGGTGATATTGTGATAGGGAAGTGTGCAGAATCTGGGGCAGATCACAGTGTAAAGCTGAAGCACACAGAAAGGGGCATGGTTCAGAAAGTGGTATTGTCATCTAATGACGAGGGAAAGAATTTTGCTGTGGTGTCTTTGAGACAGGTACATAAAATAAAGTTAAATAGTAACATAAAGACAGTTCTGTTTGTCTGAATGCACGTGCAGTTTCTGAATGGCCACCTATATGCTCACACATGCATGTCCCACTAGTAAAAATGTAAGGTCTGGTTCTGTGAAACACATGTAGCATGCAAAGAGCTTTTAATGGTGTTTGAATTTGCCTTCCTCTAGACCTGTTTTATAGAATTAATGGTTAGTGGATGCTACTGGGGCTGGCTTTCCTTGGGTGGATGCCCTTAGTCCATTTGAACCAAATGTACATGCGTGTGAGTGGGTGTGTTTCACATTTCCTGTTGTTGGTTATGCTCTTCAATTGCTGTTGCAGGTTCGATCTCCTTGTCTTGGAGACAAGTTCTCAAGCATGCATGGGCAAAAGGGTGTTCTGGGCTTTTTGGAGTCTCAGGAGAACTTCCCTTTCACAATTCAAGGTGTTGTTCCTGATATTGTAATAAACCCACATGCATTTCCATCACGTCAAACTCCTGGTCAACTATTAGAGGCTGCTTTAGGAAAGGGAATTGCCTGTGGTGGCTCGAAGAGATACGCTACCCCTTTCTCCACTCTATCGGTTGATGACATCATAGACCAGCTTCACAGGTGATGTTGCATTCACTGACACTACTCTTTGCTCTGTAATTTTACCATTTGAAAATGTTGATGCATAATTTCTTTCGACTTCCATTTTATCTGAGAATGCTTTAGAATTAAAAAAATATGAGTCTATGCTGTCTCGTTCTTGGTGGTTTGGTGTACCAGACTACACTCTCCTGGCATATGTCATTGTCAAATTTCATGCTGTTGTCTATTTCAAGCTCCTGTCCACTCCTTTTCATGATCTTGTTTTTGTTTTCAAGTTATTCTGAGAGTGACAATCTATTGAATATGTACAACAGGGCTGAATTTTCAAGATGGGGAAATGAAAGAGTCTACAATGGTCGAACTGGTGAAATGGTTCGTTCTCTCATATTTATGGGACCAACATTCTATCAGCGGCTGATCCACATGGCTGAGGACAAAGTAAAATTTCGCAACACTGGACCAGTACACCCTCTTACAAGACAGCCTGTTGCAGACCGTAAGCGTTTTGGCGGTATCAAGTTCGGTGAGATGGAGCGTGACTGCCTCATAGCTCATGGTGCATCTGCGAACCTTCACGAACGCCTTTTTACTCTAAGTGACTCCTCTGAAATGCATATCTGCCAGAAATGCAAAAATGTGGCCAACGTGATCCAACGGGCTGTGCCTGGTGGTCGCAAGATTAGGGGCCCCTATTGCCGGGTTTGTGAGTCTGTTGATGACCTTATTAAAGTTAGTGTACCTTACGGGGCGAAGTTGTTGTGCCAGGAGCTTTTCAGCATGGGCATAAGTTTGAAATTTGATACCAAGGTTTCTTGAGCCAGTTGCGTTCATGTTTATGGAAGTTTCGAACCTGTAGGATATGTTTTTCAAAGGTATGCTCCCAGAATCTGTGTTTGGTGTGGTCAAGTACTTCAAGGATGATATGGTTTGATCAGTTCACATTAAGTAGCAAGCCAGGTTTTTTTTTTATCTTGTGATGGCAAGTTACAATGTTTTCCCCATTCTGGGACCAATTATCATTTAGGCTCTTACCATGAAATGATGATGGACCAGGAGCTTAATCTCGGGTTCCAGTTTTTGAACCATGAATGGTATAGCCTGCAAATCTTGAACCCAATCTGACGCAGAACCTTCATCGTTCTCATGCATCTGTGAAAGTCTCATTAATGCTCCGCCTAAACATTTACTGTTTGGAGTTTTCAATTCGAATAAAGCCGTGTTACCTAAAGCCCAGATAAAATAGTCGGAAGAAATTTTTGTCTGGAATGCGTTGGTAGGATTGGAACCAGTGTGGGTGTTCGAAAAAAAACATCCTTACAAGTGAACTAAGATGGTCATCCAAACCAATATCAAACAAAAAGTTATCATCTCGTAGTTTGATCCAAACGAGTTATTAATAGGATTTGAACTTGTTATCGGTTTTGATCATTCATCACCAGAGAAATCATCTGTGGATAGATGACGTAGGCTAGTCCAACAAGGCAAAACCTTCGTTGTCCTTCTGTGGTATTTAAGAAACAAGTGAAAAGAATTTGATTCAAAATTACAGGTTGGAAGAATGAATGAATAATAAACAAAAAGAGCTATTTAGCAAAGTCATGGTCAAAACCCTAAAGTGAAGTCAAATACAAAACCGCCTGGTCAGGTCAACAGGAGTCAAAAAGGAAACAAAAAGCACAGATGTTCCCTCCACCTCTATAACCGAATCCACCTTGATTTAGACAGATAAAACTCTAATGTCTTCATTTTTGTTTTGTTTCTTTCAAACACTTCACCTCAAACACTCTCACATTTAAATATAAACCACTACATCAAAGAACCATGCAAAAACAGAACAAGGATCCTAAAGAAAGATTCTAATATTGGCTTTAACTGTGTTGATCTTATTTTTCTCAGTTACTCAAAACAGTTATGTCCAATACGCCAGTTCTTGGATTTCAGGTTCTTCTACCTTGTCTTTTTACTCTTTTCATATTCACTTAATGTGTTTCACCAACTTTTATTTGTATATATGAACTCATCTGGCTATTGTTTGTTATATATGTTGTGGGGTTTCTTCTTTTGTTTTTGTTTATAATGATTGAAATTCTTGTGTAGTTTCTAATCAAGAATTTGTTTTTCTCTTTTAAAGTTAGTGTATTGGGTTGTTTCTGTGTTGGGCTTATTTTGTTTTCATTTTTATGGACGAAATTGGTTGAGTTTGCAGGGAAACATTGATTAGTAAGAAGGGTTGGGATGGTTTGAAGTTCGAACAAATGATTAGACTTTCTGTTTAGTTCAGTCTATTTTAGAACGATTGTGTTGGTTTGCTGATAACAACTTTATAATGATCATTGACAATTAGTATTAACATAGAGAACCATCAGAGAAAAATTTGAATATGTTGCTTGCCCAAATTGCAAAAAGCCTGATATGAGTTTTGTTTTCTTAATAATGTTTATATAGTCATTTATACAAGAATAATTGATTTGTAGGGGGGAAATGAGATGATCCAACAGGAAGCCTGTGCGGGTACAAAACCTGAAGCTGACCGGGTACAGTTAGAACATCTAGCTGAATGTGCAAATACTTCTAGTGAAGTATTGTCACTGACATCAGCTGCAATATCTTTCCCATATTCAGCACCTGAACCACAAAAGCCACGGTCAATTCGTGCACTTGGGCTAGTAATAAACCAGCAAAATTCGGACAGTGAGACCAGACATCCACATGTTGTCGTGGAATCACCCCCTGCTGATGGCTATAACTGGAGGAAGTATGGCCGGAAGGTGGTGAAGGGTTCTAACAATTTGAAAAGCTACTATAGATGTGTCTATTCTAGTTGCTATGCTAAGAAGAAGGTTCAACATTGTGATCAATCGGGTCATATCGTTGATGTTGTTTATATAGGTAACCACCACCATGATCCTCCTCAAGGGAAATCCATCAGGGTTGTATCATCTGCTAAGCATACCACAAGCAGTCAAGTTTTAGATCCTTCTGTTCAGAAGTTAACTGGGTTGGATATTTCTGTCTGTTCAGCTGATGGCAGACATTCATCTTTGCATGTGCCTGAATCAGAACAACATAGTTCAAGCATTTCAAATGGAAATGTTGGATCTAGGATTAAAGAGAGAAGTGATGACGAGTCGGAGTCGAAACGAAAGTAAGTTATTTGAGTAACATGATAGTTTAAAATGTCTTTGATGTTTTATTTTGCTAATATTGTCGCTTTCATTACAATCACCATTTTACAGCTTTGGTTCAAGGGCAGTGGTACCCCAACAAAATGGCTCCTGTGGGATTGGCAGTACCGGGGTTCAAGAGAAGCATGGTGCTGAACCACGACTGAAAATAAGGCATGTCCTTTATAGAATTTGGTTCTCTTGAACCTTAGATTTTAGTTTCGAGTTCTAATTCAATTCAATTGGTCAACAAGCAGGATTAAAGAAAGAAGTGCACCAAGTTCAGTTCCTGCCTTGAAAACTAAGAAGGAGCCTGAAATCATTATACACACTGTTTCTGATGAGGGAAGCTCAAATGATGGTTATCGATGGCGCAAGTATGGTCAGAAAATGTTGAAGGGGAATTCATTAGTAAGGTAGGATTTGATCTCCTTTTTCTTATGCAGGCATAAATAGCATAGGACTTCACGTTTCTTTTTCCAATCTCCACATGCCTCTGGCCCTGGGAAAAATTTTCCCAGCCAATCTAAGTTTGTTCAATCAAGATTTTCTCAAATTACTTTTATGTGGATCCCTTATCTTCTTGTAAACCTTATTAGTCTTACTTTCATCACTCCCTTGGTGAAATGTTAGGAGCTATTACAGGTGCTCATCTTCAGCATGCCCTGCTCGTAAGCATGTTGAGAGGGCCACAAATGAAGCCACATCCACCACAATAACATACGCAGGGAAACATGACCATGATATGCCAGCACCTAAGAAAATGCAATGTTCAGAAAGTCGTCTCATTTCCCCAGCTGCTTCCACAGACGACGCCCGCCGCAAGAAAAACACGAGTTTATCGAGTCGAAAGCCCTCGAGCAGGTGCTCAGTTGACGGTGAAGTAGATTTGATGGGCGAGAAGATCTCGAAGCTTGGAGCTGAGCAGGCATTAGAATCAGCTCAAACCCTTCTCAGCATTGGAAATGATCTCAGGCCTCGCTGAGGAACTAAATTTTGTAGTGGTTGATGCAAATTATAGTATTATCAGGCTGTTTTTGATGGAGAAATTATATGAACTCTCTCATTTCGAGTTTCAATGGAATTTCACAAGTTCTACCCTTATCTTTTTTGAATCCTGGACGCGCTTGATTGTTCTTTAGTTCAATGTCGCATTATAGGATTATAAATCAGTACATTCCATGCATCCTGGAGAGATCGTGTCTGAATCATGGGAATTGAAAAGGTCAGACGACGTGTTCCTCAGCTTTATTAGCGTCACAATCTGAAACCACCATACAGGTTTCATGAATTGGCAATAGTATGGTCATTATTTGACCCAAATCAACCCTCTTAACCATAGTTGTCAATTTCATTTTATTTCGGCCGAAACATTTTGTATTAGTTAAAAAACAAGACAAAACAGTATTGTTTTTACTTCGGTTTAAATTCTGGTTTTTTCAGCTAAATATTGGTCGAAACATAACGGTTTCGTTCCACTCGTTCCGTTTCGGCCAAATAGTGTTTTTTTTTAAATAATAAATAATTTTAGAAAATTAATTATATCTCGCAATCCGACTGTTATATTAAAATGAAATTTTACGAGGAGTCTCTTGACATATTTATATATATTATGTTAAAATTTCAGAGTAATAAAAGAATGTAATGACCTTGCGAGATTGATGATGACATTCTCGTAATATTATATATGTTCATAATTTTGTTCAGAAAACTCATTTTATTTTGTCTTTTTTAGATTAAATTGTATAATTCTGAATAATTTTATTTTTGGATTTGAACTAATTTTTTTTGAATTAATATATTTAATTGTGTGTGTATGTGTGTATATAAACAATACAACTCCGAAACGGTACACCAAAACATTCCATTCTAAATTAAAAAAACAAAACACCAACCCAAACGATATTGACAACTTTGCTATTTAACAGAGGGGCAAATACAAGTCAGATTTTTTTTCCCTACAAAAGGAGAAGCACAAAGTAGAACTTAACAAGAGTGGTTTAAAAACAAGCACCGAGAAGAGCAGGACAGCAATAAGTAGCTAGTATTATCAACTGTAAGCAGCAGCAAATGCTACATTATCTACACTACTTGGCTTTGTTAGCTCGTGAAAGTATATTCCAGATTGATTGAGCATGGAAAGTAAGTACAGTAACTCCTCATTACACAGCTTTGAAGGTCTCTTATCTTCAAAACTAGCAGCTTTTAGAACCTCGATGATCTTCTCCTTGAACAAAAGCAACTCTCTATCTGTGCAAGAAGATGAATGACACTCTTCTCCATCACTCTCCTCATTGTCCCCATCATCATCCGCACAAACATACTGGTTCCTGCTCATTTCTTCTCCATTAGAGCTCGCCATTTTTGATAACCTGAATAGTTCTATCACCTTTTTCTTCTGCTTAAATGTTGCCCCCAAAGTCTTATTCTTCTTCCCAAAACACGTTTTCGTGAATGCCCACCATTCATCAAGATTCACATCAGGAATTTGATCTTTTGGCCGAATGATAACCACCGAAGAATCAACTTTTGGAGCAGGGAGAAAATCCCTCTTGCTTACATTCATCACAAACTCCACATCAGCTACCAACTTCACATTCACGGCCAATCTATTAAACTCAGAATCTCCAGGCTTAGCCAACAACCGCCGTGC
This sequence comes from Salix arbutifolia, assembly GCA_025169955.1. Taxonomy (NCBI): domain Eukaryota; kingdom Viridiplantae; phylum Streptophyta; class Magnoliopsida; order Malpighiales; family Salicaceae; genus Salix; species Salix arbutifolia. Next base: position 1,366,360 of record CM045919.1, on the reverse strand, counting down.
AAATTCTTTCTGAAGAAGAAGTGTGGCACTTCGAAATGGATTCACCCCGTAAACCAATTTAGCCACGAGAGGCGAAGATATCCCATAAGGAATGTTGGCTACAACAAGATCAAATTTAGGAAACTCAGCCTTCAATGCATCCTCTCGAATAACCTGCAAAACCCCATTAAGCCATTCCCCATAAGATTAAACTTTGACCATTTCCAAAACAACAACATAAGTTAATAACAGAAGAAACCCACCAACCCTCTCCAAAAGACTACATTTCAATTACTGTAAGTGCACAATAAATTAATACTAAAAAGAAACCCATCAAGCCATTTTCAATAAAGATCAAGTCTTTCTAGCTGTGAAAGCATGATAAATCAGTAAAAAAGGAAACCCGTCACCCCATTTCCAAAAAACATAACACTTCAGTAATCACAAAACAACTTCTTTCAGGTATTTTATCAAACACTTGCATACAAACCAAACTCACACTCAGTTTCTCTTCAAATCCATGCTCCTTCACACGTTTATTAAGAACCTCAACCATCCTTTTATCAATTTCAACAGCAACAACCTTCGAAGCAACATTAAGAAGTTTAAGAGTGAGGTTTCCAGTTCCTGGTCCAATTTCAAGAACAGTGTCAGTAGGGTTTATTGAAGATTTTCTAACAATAGTGTCTAGAATTCTCTGGTTAGTGAGCAAGTGCTGGCCTTTATTTTTGTACAAGAATAAATAGTCTTGTTGGTTGTGTTCTTTTGTGTTTCTAGTTCTTTCATTGTAATGATGGGTCGGTTTATTACGAAGTTGTCGGAGAGTGTTTTGTCTGAAAATGGGTTGGATAAGGTAGAATTGGATTAGATTTCTCTTCTTCAACTGAGTATTCATGAAGAAAATTAGAAGGGTTTTTCCTTTTGGGTATAATTTGCAGGCTCTAATGTGCCATGGCAAGTCTCCCGCAAGCCTGCAACTGCTTTTGCTTGAAGGAGACAAGAAGGGTTACTTGGATTCATCAACGTTCTACTCCTGCTCCTGCCCCTATAATTTTTTAATATTATACTTTTAGTTTTGAAAAACAATTAATAGGATTAATGACTCAATTTATCCTTATAACATTTTTTTTTGAATTAAATTACTTTTAAATATACATTAGATTTTTGTTTTATTATTGGTTCAATTTTGTAAATTGAAAAGGTATTTCAGGTTAGATTGAGTGATCAATCCTTTTCGGTTTTTTATATTTACTATTAAATAACTAAAAAAATTAATTTTTTTTACATTTTTATTTTCCCTCTTCTTTTTCAGATTAAAAAATAATTATTTAATTCTTAATTATGATAATGTAAATTTTAAAAATTAAAAAGGATCACTCATTCATTGTGGCTTTAAGCTCATTGCTTTGTGAATTAAAAAAATATAATACTTATTTTGTTTTTCTCAAACAAAATCAACCATCTTCTTATAAGGATAGGATAATATGATCAATTGGTAACTATCAAAATGACATGGACAAATGAACCTCTTGCTATTTTTTCAAATAGATAATATAACTAATAACTAATTATTAAACTTGGGGTTTGAAGAAATTTTGTCTATTCAATTTTTTAATCATAATTGAATGAATAACTCTTAAATTTAAAATTTCCTTAACTTGTGTCATGTTTTTTTTTTTCATTATGTTTTTTTTATATAATCAAGTTCACTTATTGGTTATCTTATAATTTTACAAGCATAAATAAAATTAAAAAAAGAGTTCATGCATGGTTAGTGGTCATGGTCTTTAAGCGATGCATGTAACATGTCTTAGTAGTCAAATGCCGACTTTTATGGTTGTATTCAAAATGTCTTAGAGGGTGTTTGGGAGAGCTGTTGTTGTAGCTTTTCAAAGTGTTTTTCATGCCGAAATATATCAAAATGATATATATTTTTTTAAAATCATTTTTGACATCAGCACATCAAAATGATCTAAAAACACCAAACCATATTTATTTAAAAAAAAAAACTGCAAACCGGTGTTTGAAACGCCATCCAAACAAGCACTTAATGACCTCTCTATTGTGGTCAATGAACTTTTGATTTGATGTCAATGGATTTTTCCTCCTTTTTTTTTTGTCTTTCTCTCTCCTCATTGATTTTAATGTTTGACTCTTTAAATTCTCAAAACATCCATTCAATTTATTTTTTTCTTCAAACTTGGCTTTTGTTCTTTTAATTACTAGTTGTTTTATATTAAATAGTTTTACAATTGAGTTTTCTCTCTCTCAATTTCATCCTCCTTTAATTTTTATCATAAATCAGATTTAGTGTTTATTATTTTGATTGCTATTTGTTTAAAAATTAATTTTTTTTTATCCCATCCCCTTTTAGTTTTTTTCCTATCAAATATGATCATCATTTTTTTCTCCATATTATTAAATTAATTGATGTTGAAGATTATGATATAATTAATATTGATTGGCCTATATTTTTAAGGATATAAAATTAGAAAGTCAAATATCCTTTACATAGAAATAGAATAAGGTAGTAATGTCTATTTATGTGTGGTAAATAACAATTGTCAAATTGTCCTAAAATAGACTTATAGGTGGTGTATATATTCATGTATTTCTTTTGCAGTCAATGAGAAAAAAGTAGAAAAGAATTCTCAAATGACTGGTAGTTTGCCTCGCAAGTTTTTTGTCCTAGAGAGGTGTTGAATGATTAGTCGTTTCATTTTGTGATACTAAGGAAGTAGCATCTGCCTATTGATATAAACCAAAGATTTGTAATCTAATATATGATCATGAAAATCATGGACTGGACTTTTTCTTGTTGAATCATATGATCCATGGAACAAGTGAAAGGAAACAAAAGTTCCACCGTCTTTGCAAAATCTTAAAGAGTTGCCAGAGGAAACAAAAAAAACCTAGAAATGGTGGCCATGGCACTGTTGGCATAGCTTGTATAACAAATTTTCTGAGAACCTATCTCTTCAAGGACCTCATCCATTCCTGCTTGTAAACGGTCCTGGTCACTTGCATCCTGCATCCGACTTTTCCCTCTTGAAGCTGTATGAGTTCATCACTCAGATGTAAGGTTCTCGCAATGCCGTTGGCAGCTCCAACTCTGGTTCGAGCTCCCCGAGCGGGGAGAAATAGCTATCCACCATGTCTTTGCTTACTTCTTCTAAACTTGGAGGGTCCCACTGCATTTTCAGATGGATAACACATTATTAACTGGAGCAAGAGCAATCATATGATGAAGTAAGACAGTAATTAGATTCAGTACCTTTGGAGCAAAATCCTTATCTACTAGCCGAGCGCGAACACCCTACGAAAAAACAGAGTTCAACCAGTTACAATAGATTGGATCTTCAAAATGTTTTGCAGCATTTTAAACAGATATGCAAAGAGGGAAACGAAAATAGGCAAGAGAGCGAGAGAGAGAAGTTACCTCGCAGACATCGTTAGACACTTGTTTGGACATTCCAGCGAGTGACATTCGATATTCGCGAGCAAGACATTGATCAAGAGATTGAAATCTACCTTCTCGTATCTAAATGCCAAAGAAACTGAAGTCAACCATATAAATTACAACAGACCCCACCATAGTTGTGAAGCATCATTAACCTACCGATTGTAATGTAACTTTTAAGCTCACTGGGGAGGCTTCTTTTATTTTACCAATGGCATTTTTACACCACTCATTATACGAGTCGCCGGCTGCCTCACTTTCCTGAGAAAATCAAGGTTCAAATGTCAGACGCACAACTGCAGCACAAAGGGCATAGCATAGAAAATGAAGCTTACTAGTGCATCAACAATTTCCTCTACTGTATCATGGCTGAAACATTTATCGATTGTCTCGAACCTGAAACAACAAAGGATGGAAATGGGGAAATAAAGTAAGTTGGACATACAGGTTACATGTTCCATTTCATGTATAAAAGTTATGGTGCCTTTTCTTTTCTTGTTTTTGAATGCTAAGAAGAAATTGAACCTAGGACCACCTAAGAAACCACCCGACCCCTCACCACTGGCCCAATCTCGGTGTCTTAGTTATGATGTCTTGTAAGAATGCTTATATGCCATCTCTGTCAACCCCCCCCCCCCCCCCCCCCCCCCAACCCCAAGATAGTAAAGTATGAAAAGCGTAAGGAGACATTACTTGAGAAGGACGCTTGTCTTATCTGGATAGACAAGGTCACCATATTGTGCAAGAGAAGACTCTATGACAGTAGCCTCATCTGTGATCAGTTTACCGAGACGTTCTTCAACCAAATCAAGTCTCTGTCGAGGATGTTATTATAGGCTACACAAAATTTACGGATGCAGACAAAGAGTAAAAACAGAATCAAGTAGTAGATTGCAGTGAAAGCAGACCTCATGTAACACATAGTGAGAAGCAAGGCCACAAGCAATCATTTCTGCACCATTAAGCTTGTCTCCCGTTAGAGCCAAGTATTCCCCTGAGACAAAGAATACCATTATCATGTCCAAAAAAAAGGAAAAAAATTCTGGTTCACAAGAAAATAAAAGTATGATATCAAACAGAACATATATAAATAATGCATATTCAAACGCAGAGATAGTCTGGTGTTACCCAAGTAACCAGGTAGGCGAGAAAGATAAAAGGAGGCCCCTGCATCAGGATGGAAACCTATCTGAGCCTCTGGATGAGCAAAAACCTGCATACCATAAGAATAGTTAAGAAGCACTTTACCTGAGTGCGTTTTATGTAACATTGATATGATACAAGGGAAAGCACAGTTTCAAAGTTGTCTTACTCAAGTTCAAGATAATTAAAAACATTTCAAGTTACTCTGAAGCACTAGTCACTTACAGTTTTATTAGTTGCCACACGAAACATTCCTGGAACCGCAATTCCAGCCCCAGCTCCCATGGTGAAACCATCCAAGATGGCCACCTGAAAGAATGTATAACAATAGGAAAGTAAATTAAATGGTGACCAGTTTAAAGCTACCCACGAATGTTGTTCTATGAAAAAAATGCACTCTTGCTACATGATAACAAAATTTGATCCAAAAACTTTGGTAGCAGAAACATAGCAAGATATTAGAGTACCCAGATACCATTACTTAGCTCAAAACTGAATGAGCTCTACATAGAAATTTTCTGAAAGGTTGTGTTCTCACATGTGGCTTCAAATATGTTGCTTGTAGGTAGACAAACTTATACAATGTCTGGAAATATGTTTTGCATTCTTCCATTTTTCCTGCACATGATCAAAATGCAGTTCGGAAGTGTATCAACAATGCCAGTATCATGACTATTTGTAAATGCGAAGCAAAGGCTGCATCTGAATAAGAAGCAACACTAACAATATCAAAGTTGAACAAGAAGAAAAATGAAATGTTGTTATAAAAGGTTATGAGTTGGTGATTATTGCCAGGTGATCAAAAGAATGAAACAGATGAAGTGAAACAATTATGTCCAAAATCAAGGCCCCATCAAATCAATCAGTTCTAAAACCACCAACAATTCTACCTCTGCAGAATTTTGTGCGGTGCAAACACATTTGATCAGTGCACTGTCATCAGGTACCAGAAAACAAGATTTATTTTGGCCTTTGAAGTTTGAACAATCTCTCTTAACTATAACATCGAGAAAGGATCCCTGATGTATATGAAGGAATGCAGTTCATTCAAAATTCCATGGACATGCAGCCTTGTGGCTCGAGAACTCCGTGAGATAGACACACGGACACACTAACTGTACATGTGTGTGGGTGCGCACATGTGCAAAAGCATGAAACCCACCTTCATTTAACAACTCACAAAGGGAAACGACATCTGTACCGGAACAGAAAGCCTTGCCACTACCCTTCATAAGATATGAAGAAAGCAGGTTAAAAACAGAAATGACCAAATTGGAGCACATAACATAGTGTTAAATTTTCAAAAACATCTCCAACAACAAAGTACATGCATTTGACAAACATGTTTATAGGATATGTTCTTAAGTAAAGTCAAAGCTCTATACCTTCATTAAGACAAATCCAATATCAGGGTTTTCTTCCCATGATTCATACAGTCTCTTCAACCGAGCCACCTACCAAGAAAAAGACCTTCGACTCATTTCCAGTTTATCCACATAGCTACTACAGAATGCTAACAAGCAGACAGAACAAACAGAGAAAACAGGAGCACACCATTGGAATTGTGAGAGCATTGAGAGAAGCTGGTCTATTAAGAATGGCTGCTCTTGATTTCGCTCTTCCTTCAACCAAAACCTGAAATTTACCACCCCAAAAAACCCAAAGCTCTTTATTTTAAAAATTTTACTCACAAATAAAACATTTCTTAAAACTAAACCAAATGGTTGCAAAAAAAAATATTCATAAACACTAAACCTTCCACATGGGCACAAGCATTTACAGCAAAACAAAAGCTCCATTCTCGTGAGTCTTCTTCACATAAACAAACCATTTCTCGAAACAGAACCAAATTTCATAAACACTAAACATACACAAAGAACAAATTATTAAGCAAAAAAGATCAAAACCTTGCACTAAAAATACTCAGACTTAATTGGGTGTGAAAGGTGAAGACTCCAATAAAAAAAGGAAAACCCTCCATATGCTTGGCACAGCACAGGTCATTTTGTGGGTCCAAGACAGAAGACAGCCCAAAAGCCACTGAGCTTTTGGTATCATCTCCGCTGGAAAGAAAGAACAACCGGAGCTGATTTTACAGCGAAACTCCAAAAATCTATTTTTACAGAAAGGCAGATGCCTAGAAGATTCTATCATTGGGTTCCCCCCATTATCCTGCAAAATTTGTCTTGACTTTGGTTCTATTTCATATGGGAAGGGAGGGGAATTCCGGCATTAAATTAATACAAAGACTCGGAGCCAATTCGTGGGAATCCCTATTAAGAATAAAGTAGGACAAGAAAGCCTACTCCCGAAAATGAAAGACAAAACAGAGACAAGAAATGATAAATAGACTCTCAATTGGGTGGAAGTATTTTTTAACAGATAAACAAAAGTTCCATTCTTCTTAATTTTCTCTTAATAAACGAACAAGTTTTCAACACAAAACCAACTGGCGCGCACAACATACACATGGAACAAGCATTAAAGCTAGAACTTAGAAGACAAACTTTCTACTTGAAAGCCTCGAACTTTCAACTGGAAACAAAAAGAAAAAAGAAAAAAAAAACCATTCTTGAGCGTCTTCTCTTCATAAATGAACCAATTTTTAGTAGAAAACCAAATGGCATACATATAAAACGTACACAGACAAAAACTTTAAGCTAAAAAACTGAGACTTTCTGCTTAAAAGACTGAAACTTTCAATTGGGAGCAAAAGCTTCTAAACATAAACATATAAAAAGAGACTGAAAGACTGACCTGGTCTTGAGGATCATCACATTGAGCATAGGAAGGTAAAGCAGAGAAGTTTCTCTGATAAGAAAGAAGCCCATTTCTTGCTTGCTTTAACTTTATCAATCTTTGGAATCTCTGCATCATATCTAGCTCTATTCGCTTGTGCTGGTGATGGTAATATCTCCTGGGTTCGCTTCTCTATCAATGGAGGCCACTCTTGGTTTCGCTGTCCAGTGCGTTTAGCTCTCGCAGTAGCGAGAGAGTGTTCCCAAGAGGAGGAGGGGTTTTACGTTAATGGGCTAAAATGAATGGGCTGCATCACCTTGTTAAGGGTTCCAATTTGGGTTTTGGAAATTTTATTGGTGTCCCTACAAAGTTCTTACAGAATGATTATTTTTCTTTTTTAGTTATACCTAATAAGGTTGTAAATTCCGTTTAGATTGATGATTTATTTTTTCAAATTGAAATGGAATATTTTGATTTTAGAGTATTTTGACATGTTCTTTTGTGGTTGTATTATTTAATTTTTAAAAAAAATTAATTCAAATTAAGAAATAAAATTATTTAGATTTGTACAATTTAATATAAAAAAAGACAACAAAATGATTTTTCTGAACAAAATTATTAACATGTATAATATTACAAGAAAGTCATCATCAATCTCGCAAGTTCATTATATTCTCTAATTGCTCTGAAATTTTAACATAATATATATAAAAATATCAAAAGACTTCTCATAAAATTTCATCTCAATCTAATGGTCAGATTGAGAGATATGATTGATATTGTAAAATTATTTATTATTTAAAAAGATATTATTTGGCTGAAACGGCACATGCGAAATGATACCAGAGTATTTCAGCTGGTATTTGGCCAAAAAATTCAGAATTGACCGAAATTTAACCAAGATATAAATAACACTTTTTTTTTTTTTTTTAACTAATATGAAACATTTGTGCCGAAATAAACTAACAACCTATACCTCTAGTTGAGCCAGTTTTAACCATAGTAATAAACACGACTCGGCTAGTGATTTGTCTAAAGGTCTGTTTCGCAGGGTTGACATATATTAATTAAAATAATATTGATTTAGTTTTTTGAAATAAATCAATATATTTTGAAAAAATTACAACCAATTCAGGTTTTGACTTGCTAGACCATATTGAATCAACTTCTTTTTTTAATCCTTTCTGGGTCAATTAATTCAATTAATTGAAATAAATAAAAATTAATTCAAATTACACAAAATAAATTATCAAAAAGTGGCATCAAATTACAACCAATGTATGTCATTGTCATCTCTGCCCGAACTTTGACTCTCAACCCTTTTGATTAAGAACAGATTCATGAAATATGGTCAGATGATTGGTGAGTATTGACAGAACGCTATGTGTAACAAAAATCTCTTGTAAGGTTCAGTCTAAAGTTGAACACGATGAGTTCATCTTTATTTTTTTTCAAGGATAATAAACTATGCAGGTCAATTTCATTTCTTTGAAAATGAGGTTCTTGATTGAGTTCAAAGTTTGAAGATGACCAATCAAATGCAAATCCAGAAAGTGTTCATCACCTTTGTATGGTTTCACTTCCTTGAATCCATTGATTTCATCAGCTTAGAACTTGTTTCTACAAAGAGTGCTTCTTCAAGCGAAAGTACTCAGCTCGAATAAGAACGATGAGCTTCATCCAGCTCGCCTACTGGAGTAGCATATGGTGAATTCCAGTCAGAATCAAAGATTGCTTGAAGCTGTGAAACAATGGCAGGGTTGTAAGTCCCGAAACTGACACCAGCTGTTGTGTAAAAATAATCCCATATAAGATTGCTCGTGCCGATGTGAGCTCGAGTATCACTAACTGCATATTTTCCGTGATTAACCCGCGTAAAGCCTGGATAAATGTTTCCTGTGCTAGTCCCATTGCTAATTGCAGGTCCTGTCAGGTTATAACCTGGAACTAAATAGTACTTGATCTCAACTTTACCAGAACAGTTGTTATACTTGGAGGAAGAGCAGAGGACATTAGAGTAGAGAAGAGACTTCAGATACAGCTCGGTGTTGTCGATGAAATGGGCCCAGTATGCTACCAGTATCTTCACTGTTGCTTGCTTGGAGAAGACAACCTATCAATTCAACAAAGCCATTGGAATACAAAAATCTTTCAGAACTTAGAATATTATTGGTAAAACTAGATACATATGCACACACCAAAAAAAATGCAGTGAGGCATGCACATCAAAAAATAAGAATCACTATGAGCTTGGTAGAAATGCGTGTTCAAAACGTTACAAATCTTGTTTTAATGAAGTGTAGTGATCTAAAGAATGTGAAACTTCATGGTATGGAGACATAGATACCTCAGATATTGCTGAGGAAAGAGATGACCAATAAATTGTTTGCTCCATGTATTGGGATTGGCCAAGCCAGTCCATAGTGTTAATCCTAACCATGGATCCAGTTCCAACGGATTTAATTGTATCAATCCATGCCTGCTCATCAGCCTGGAACCTTCCAAATGATAGCTGCTAACCGAATATAGCATCAAAATGGCCAAAACATAAAGAGCAAATCGTGTTAGACTACATGGATGCATATCAGATGCTATGTGCATGAAAGTAACAAAAAATTGCTTGATTACCTCAGGAGGAGCAAATGATAAATAGCTTGGTTGAGGCTGCAAATTTGAATAACTGCACCCAGGAGTTTCTATTGGAATATGGAACATGTATGGATCTGATAATGTTGGATAGCCTGTAGTATGGGGAACCTTAACGGAACGAGGAAGGGGTGACCTGTAACAAAAACATCATCTTCAGTTCAGTTAATGTAAATTTCGACTAATAAGACAGTAAACCATGAAAAGAACAGGGACCAAAATACGTTGACAAATGAATTCTTAAAGACCGTCAAGTAGATAGTTATGCTTCCTGTGCCAGTCATAATACAGATGCAATCCATGCATGATCACACAAATGCTAATCAACAGAAAATGAAGCAAAACTAATTATCTCTGCAGCATATGTGCTGGATGACCCGGCCTCGATCAAGAGGCCTGGTATCACGAGACGCACTCTGTGATCACTTCATATAATTTCTCACAATATTGCAGATGATTTCCAGATCATCTGACCAAAAGACATAGATTCCAAGAAACAAATAACTTAAATAGGTTAATGGAAAATCCTCCAACACACCTGCATCTTTCTTTAGAATCGATGAAATGTGACCAGCAGGGAACTGTTCTATTAACTTGCCACTGTTGATCAAATACAGTTCTGGTGTAAGTTGATGAATTAAGAGAAGCAAGTTTCCATAGGTTTCCAAAGTAGGTTTCAACACTTTTTGCTATTTTTGGACAATCAACTAGATAAATTCCAACCTCCTTAACCTGAAACAATACCAAAATCATGAAAAACATCCACATCGAGATTCAACTGAAAACCAACAACATGCTGAGCAACTAGAAGAGCAAAAGAAACCCTAAGGTTATGGAAACTGCAGTTCAGGAAAATTAACCACGCAACAGACTAGACGACCATTCAAAGTACCTGAGTGAGAGATTTCCAGTCATTATTTGCAGATCCAATATACACATCTTTTCGATCCGATATCCAAACCTTGGTATGAATTATGCCTGATCCCCACCATTTACTCAGTAACAAAGTCACACTCTTCACATTTGGCCTTCCCGAAGCAAGGTCAGTTGGTTCTTTGGTGAAGTCAGGATAAACACCCGAGTGTTGCAATAGCCTAAAAGACATTCAATTTCACAACAGAAGAAACACAGTTAAAATCACAATTACAATTGACATTAAAATGCAAGAAGAATCCCTCTAATTCAAGAGAAGCAACTCTTTTTTGTGAATTTGAGATGAATATGAAAACTCATTACGCGGAAACTATTAGGCCAAACCCAGATGCAAACCAAATGCAAACCACAAATAAAGCACACAGGAACACTAGAACATGGAAAAACACACCTGATACTAACATTTCTAAGGGCAGCATCCTCTATGGCGTTATAAACAGCAGAACCTTGATCAGCACCAAATCTCTTCATCTCATCTTTAGAGTAACCATGATCCCCTGAACGAGGATCATCAGGACTTGCCACTAACTGCCAGTATTGAGCTATAACATCCAAATTATTAGTAGAATTTTTGGCCAACCAAAGCAACACATCCCCTATGAAACAACAATACAATCATATCAAACACTAAAAAACATAAAAGGTTGCAAAATTTAGGCTTTCTTCTGATAGAGATTCGTGAACAGCGAAAGCTCAAAAACCCATCAAAGTTTTACCAGTGGAGAGAACACCAGGGACAGGAGAGAGGTGTGGCATGTCTGTAGGGATTGATTGGACTAGCCATGCTTTGCATTGTGGTGATGATTTTGTTAGGGTAAGATTGGCTATCAATAACAAGAGACAGAGAGAAAGTGAAACGATGATGTCTGAAAGTTTATGTTTCATGATTTCTTGTACAAGTTTGTTTACTGTGTGTAAAGGGCAGTGCTTTCTTTGATAACTACAATGGATGGAAGCCATTGGTCGTTGCTATAGATGGAAGGTCAAAGGACTTGACTTTTGGATTCATCATAATCCAGGAAAGGGACATGCAATTAGATGACGCTACTTTTGCCTGTGCTTCGAAGTCATCGGATCAATTTTTTAAAATTATAAGAACATATGTTAAAAAGTATAAAGTAGTTTCATAAATAAGTTGCATCAACTCAATAACTCATAAATTATAAAGGTTAATAACATGATTTTTTTTCAAAATTATTACTTTTAATTATATGAGAAATAAAATAAACAATAACAAAGTCAAACTCAATTTTTTTTAAAAAAAAGTCATCCTACCAAACTTGTAAATAGAGGCAACTTGGGTTACCCTGACAAACTTACAAGTTGGTCTGAGATATAAAAAGAAACAGATTAAAATTTAATCCTCAATTACTTCAATATTGAATGATGAAATAGACAAAAAAATGAAAACAGAAATTCAAAAAGAAAAGACATTTCAAGTTGTATTACTATTGTAATCTATGGTGGGATAAAAAAATCTTACGTGTAAAAAAGTAACACCTAGATTAAGAAAACTTAAATCCAAATCGGTCACACTTGAAATCTTCTGACCAAACTTCTTGCCTAGTTTAAGCTTCAAATTAAACTATATAAAAAATATTCTGATATAACTTGATCGACTTGAAAATAACAAAAAAAAACTAGACGAGTGATAAAAATATAGTTTGATTTTAAGCAATAAATGAAACATATCACCATAATAGTCTAGTGGGAAAATTCCTAACAAAATGATAGAAGGATTACAATCTTGACATTAATTACATACTATCTTTTACATTACAAAAGAGTTAACATATAAAAAAATTACATCTTCATTAATAACAAAAAAAACATCTTAGTCATCTACATATTTCATGTGAGTTTACAAAGTACTTGAAATTGATTTATCACACAATATAAATATAACTATATTATAAACCATCAAATCAATAAAATGACTATAATAATACATTTTGGTCTTAATAGATTACTTTCAATCATTTTTCTGCTTAAGGCTTTTATCAAACCATCATGATAAGTCATATGTTTTGGTCATAATGCCTATTTGAGATGGCGTTTCAACCGTCGTTTCCAAAAAAATTAAAATTTTTATTTTATTTTAAATGAATATATTTTTGTCGTTTTTAGATCATTTTGATGTGCTGATGTCAAAAATAATTTTTAAAAAAATAAAAAAAATATCATTTTGATGTATTTCAGCACGAAAAGCACTTTAAAAAGCTACCGCAACAGCTCTCCCAAACAGACCCATAATCAACTTCATACCATTAGCCCCTTATCAAACATAATCTACCATTAATTGTTGTTTAGCTTCACTCCTGATTATCTAAAAGCTAGTTCCAATCACAATAATACTAAAATAAAAATAAGGCACATTCATTGAAATCAAAATTACTTTATATGTATCTCCTTGTTGTTATACAATTTTGCAGTCTCTCTTATATCAATAGGTATACCATATCATTTTTCATTAAATACCCATTTCACATTATATAGTATAAGTTGTTTTTTTTAACTTGATCATTACATTACAACCCTATTAGAAAACTCATATCCAAATTTTCTTTTAAAACAATACTAGTTCACCATCAATTAAAAGGTTTAAAAGCATTTTTGAAAATTTTCAATTTTGTTTTAATTATATATCAATATAAAAAATATTTTAAAAAAAAATTATTCCATTGCAACGTGGTCAAAAGATTGGAAATAGGAGAGGCCATGAGAATTTCAAGCAGAGATGAAACATGAGGGGGAATTTAATCCATCGTGTACAGGAAGAGATCATAGGTTAGCTGGACAACTTTTCTTGAATAATCTAAGTGAATTTCATACAGACAAAGATAATATTACAATTTGAACACATCAATGGATGTTGGAAATTAAAAGCCACTCAAAAAACTGATTACATCCCCATCCATCTCTACTAGATAGAAGATAAAAGAGATAAGCCTCCATCGCCTGCTAGAATCAAAACCTACCACTTTTTACACTTGAACAGTTCTTGACAATCTTCTCCCCTTGCTATGTTCTGATGAAGCTCAAACAAACTCTCTCTACGAGATGGAGTGTCTCCTCTGTCTTGAAGATGAACCAAAGGACTTGGTGTCACCAGGTGCCACCGAAGTTGGGCTCTGCGAGCTCCCGGAAGTCTCCGAGCTTCTGTTCTCAACATGTCCTCTACCAACAATCCACAATCTATCGAAGATCCTCCTTGATCGAGATGGCAGCAACTGCACGCCGCTTTTGGTGCTCTTGCTGTTTTTCTTCAGCAGTTTTCCGTTTTTTCGGAAGTCCTCGTCCTTTATCTTCATTCTGCTCATTTGTTTCTTGAGGGATTTGTTATCATCAGCTGCTGTCTTCTCCCACTCTTCATCCGTGTTTGTTGTCGAATTTGAAGTATCGCGGGCATTGTTGTCGAGAGCTTGAACACCAGAAGCTGCTCTAACTTGCTCAAAAAAGAGAACTTGAACAACTACGCGGAGAGGGAGTCGCTCATTCTGCGCAGCATGCATTGATGCATCCATTGTCAGTTTCTTGACATCCATTAGACCGCATATCTTCTTTTTTTCTGCCTTCGTCAAACTGAGATGTTCCTGAATTCAAAATAGCCATTAGTGAATCGCAACAGAAAAGCATTTTATTCATAAGAAAGCGCTTGTGAAGAAAAAAGTTGGTATCACAGAGTCCTCATGTTGGCAATCATACACAATTTGCTGAAACCCATAACCACCACCCTCACCGCCCCGAAAAACAGTAATACAGTCAAGTTCTTCACCATAAACAAAGCAGTTTAAAATATTTTCTATACAGGTCACAAATCCCCAGGCACAACACATTTCAGTTGACCATGCTGCTTAAAATCCAAAAATAAATGTAGCATCTTCGATCTAATGTGGCTACTTCGTGAGTACTGCAAGGATCGGAAAGCCGGTGATATGGTGGCAGTATATTGTTTTCATTGTGCATACACTAACCCTACAGGTGCTTAAACTATAAAACTGGAAGATTAAATAAGATTATAAATGAAACTACTCGAGGCACAAAATACTACCTTCAGGTAGATGTCAATGGCTTTGTACAGTCCATCTTGAATTGGTCTTGCAGAATCAGGAATTGACTGTGACAAGTCAATGAAACTGGAGATGGTGAGATTTGTGTCGTGTGCAATTTCAGCTAGATATCCATCAATCAATTTACCAAGGTTCATCAAGGTTACATGTTCGTGCCTTAAAATAAAGTCATCGTTCGCTTTGTTCTTCTCATCCTGATTATACTTTTCATGCATCATATAACGATTAACAATGCACTGAATCAATTCCACGTCATACAATGTGTTTTGAGGAGGCCGTGCAGGAACCAGTAGATCCTTGACGGAAGCCTCGTGCAACTTCAAACTGATTCTCTTCACCAAATCTTCCCTGGGCGAGTCGTTGACTCCAACCAGAACAGAGAATGTCAACAATTTCAGCAAGAAACTACACGAACAACCCACGGCCTTGTCTGGAGGCAGCAAACATATGAGTGTTTCTACCAGATACTTGTACCTACAAGTGAGAGCATCAGATACTGAGTCATCAAATGAATCCGGCAGCCATCTGACAGCGTAAGTTTTCAGTGCCTCCCCAATCACTTTACCATCCATTCTTCCCTTTGATTTCACGGTGATCATGACTCTCTTGTAGAGATCGATATCCAGTTCACATATATCTTCAACCCACCAGTCCTTAGGAACAGATTCAATTTTCTCTCTGAAATTTATCCCTTCCTCGACTATTTTATCAGGCACTGACAACTTGCGGTTATATGTGTAGGACCAAGTAATGCTTGCAGGGTCCACAGAAGTTTTGGATGCAATGGAATCTATGCACCTGCCCACAATCTTCAGATCTTCAGACCACGGGAGAAGAGATTTGGTGGTCTGAAGAACAATAATGGAATCCTTCCAGCTACGGAAGATACTGGAGTTCAGAAATACCTCAATTTTAAAAATAAGGTTCCCTCGATCAACATCCTCAGTCATCTCAAGGTACTCAGCCGCGCAACGAGCAGCAACAACATTGTAAGCGTTGAGAGTAACTATCATCCCATAGCAGAACTTGGCACAAATTTCAAAAGCCTTTGGCCCACCAGGAAAACCAACCATATCAATTTCATCGGAGTTCTCACCAGCTTTTGACACGAGCTTTTGCAAACGATTGCTCTTTGACAGGAGAGGGAACTGCAAGTTCATGAAAGCAACTCACTGTGAATGATAAAAACAAACGAAAA